>JAEIIH010016329.1:0-12410 GCA_018904745.1 Drosophila orosa | reverse complement strand
CATACAATATGTAGTTTCCGGTGTATCTGCGATGCATATCTGCTTCCATTATCCTCCGCGTTTGGTAATCGCTGAGAAGCCTTTTTAAAGTCCATGCTCAATTGGTATAATGCGCCATAATAACCGTTCTTTGACATTCGGTAGGAAGGCGAACAGCAGCCAGGACTGTCACCCCGTCCCATCCGATTCCACAGGGGAATCCCAATGCACCTTGCAAGTCGTGGCAAGTTGGGTGGTGGAGGATGCTGCTGCTGCTGCTGCTGCCGTCGGGCTTACAGGGGATTAATTTGAATAGGTGTCTGGCACTCGGTCCAATTGGGAAAAGTGTCGCTCGAAACAAAAAGCATCAGAAAGGAATCAAATGCCATGGGTCCTGCAGGACGACGAGTGGTGTGCTCGGTGGAACCGGATTGCCGGCTATCAACCACCGCAATCGGAGTTAGCTCGGTCCGCTCCGTCGGCTGCTGCCTTTCCCATCATGCGTAATTCTATTTGTCATTTTGATTATGACATTGTAATGCTTTAATTGATGCGATGCGACAAAGGACTAGAGCCTGGCCGGGGAGGTGGGTGGGTGGCTGGGTGCGAGTGGCAACTGTAAAAGGCAATCAACCCTGTCCCTCCCATCCTTTGTGTTCCGGGATTTCGTCAGGGTGACGGCTATGACGCGCCGGCGAGATTCCTTTTTATTTTTTTGTTGCTGTCGCTCTCTCTGTATGTGTGTGAGACAAATCCTATAAACAACCCGAGGCAGCTTTTTGTGTTCCATGTTTGGCATGTCTGCGGGCCAGAAACGATCGAAATTTCAATGAATTTTAAATTGAAATAGGGTGAAAGCGATGCGAGAGTCAGGTGGGCTATTGACTATGTGACAGGTGGAGGGGGGTTGCTCTCTGGCCAGCATTTACATCAAAAATTGGTGTGCATAGTCGCTAGCTATAGCTGTTCTCATATATTCCAGGTATTTCTTGGTTTTAGCTGCAGTTTAGGATTTATTTTAATAAATTTGTGGTTCTAAAATACTCTATAGTGTTTTTTGATCACTTTTTCATAAGATCATCTAACAGAATCGAAGAAATTGATTAAACAGAACCGATTTCTTTAAAAAATAGTCATTTTTGTATGGGGTTTACTTGAAAAGTCCTGAGATAAAGGCAATTCAATTAACTCTATCACAAATTTTTATCAAGCTTTCCAAGCCATCTCAATAAATACTTAATTTGAATGTTGTTTTGTATAATACTTACATTCAATAAAGCCTCATATTTGCATGTACTCATTATCTATGAAAATATAATTATCTCTGTCCCCCATCTGTTCCCATTGAAATTACCCGCATTGTGCTCAGGGACAGTTGAAAACAAAGGGCGAGTCGCTCGCCTTCCGTTCGTCGGTTAAAACAACGTAATGCGAAAGCCGAAAATTGCGTTTTCAACTTGTTGTTGCCATAGCAATTTCAGGGCCCCCCGATAAGCGGCAACAGCAGCAAGTACAACCAGACTGCAGAGCTGCCAACACGAAGTAGTTATTTCGTTGCACGCAACTCGCAGGCGACGTGACGCGAGGCGACGCATGGTGCACGCAACCCGAAATTAGGCACAGGACAAACATGTGTGCCAGGGCAGTGTTGGCCATCTAGCCAGGGTTTCCAGATCCTAAATATGGCTATTTTTTGTAGGAAATTACTATAATACAAATTAAAATATGGTCTCAGTTTTCTTGTCTGAAACATAAAGACTTAAATCGAATAAACCTCCGTTTAATATTGATTCTTTTGAGGACCTTTGATCGTCCTATAATTTTGTAAATATATGTGTGATCTATTCACCAAGTAATTGTTAAATAAATACAAACATATTAGATATAAGCTAGTATTAAGTTCTTCTCTTCATTTATTTCTAAAAAATGTAAGTTAAATTCTGCAGTTCAGTTAGTTACCACCCTTGAAACACTCCAGCTATTTCTGTGGCATCCCTGCATATTAAATTTTTCCTACTTACCGACAAGTGGCACCACTGACTTGCAGGCAGCTAAGGCAAATGAGGCACAAGTGGGGAAAAACAGGGAATTTTGCAAACGGAGGACGCAAACCGACCGCCAAGGCGAAAGGCGTAAATGTTGCACGCTGCCGTTCCACCTGATCGACTTTTCCAGGCGCCTCGGCGAAAAAGGGGATGGTTATTAAAAGGGAGAGTGGAGCGGGGGAAGGGAAATTCGGGAAAAACAGGAACTGGGAACTGGGAATGGCAGCGGGAACGGGCAGCTGTTGGCGGCGTCATTCTAATGCACAATGCACAGTGGGCATGAAATATTGTTGACAGGTGAAAACCCCTCCACGCACACACACACTCACTCGGGACACGCGCACAGTTAACGGCATCGGGACACGTCACAGGCTGCGGCAGATAAGCCGAAAAAGATATGGTCCAAGTGGGGGACAGGAACCCTCCCAAGACCGACTGGGGGCCGGAGGGTCACGTGCTGGGCCGCCATTTGGGGCGGAGCAGCCTTTCCCCTGGGGGCGGCCGGAAAATGGTAATAAGTGAAAGTGTGTGCCAAGTGAAAGGGCTGAGGGATGATGAGGCCCCAGACTAGCTGTTGCTGTTGCTGCTGCTGCTGGTGTCAGTCACAACCCCCGGGGCCCCGTAATAAATACTTGATTAGTTGAATAATAAATTAAAATATTTTGTCACTTTCCTTGGAAATTGTTGAAACGACGAATTTCCTACGAATTAAATCATCCCAGAATCCGACAAATCGAATGTGAAGGTTAAGCTGTAAGAACACATCTCATTTACAGAGTCGTAAAACAGAGCCTGGAAAACTTTTCAGTTAACCTTGGGGGGGAATTTGAGTTCTAAAATAGATGCATTGAGTTTATTGAGTTCTCTGTTTGATTTGCTATAAACTAAGCTTTGGCTTTTGGAGGGATACTAAAATGCCTTTAACTAAGTAGAATTTGGAAATCAATTTACAACATTTTTCTATGTAGAGGGGAAGTTCAGAAAAATCCTTGAACAACATAAAAAAACAAATATTGAATCAATGGCTTTCAATTAAATACAAACAACAAGCAATAAGATTTATTTTAAAATATATTTTAGTAAGAAAACCAGATTAGAACTCCGTTAAATCTTATTACATTTCCCAAACCTAAAACGTTTAAACTTAATTTTAAATAATAAACAAAATTATATCGCACAACGGAAACATGTAATCCTTTCAAGGCAGTTCATGAGCATTATTTCAGGGCATAAAACAAATCTAGACAGGTCATCAAATATGCTTATCCGGGCAACAGCATGCAAGAGAATTTTATTAAAAAATATATTTGAAAAACCAGGAAAGCGTTGACAATTAGGCAAAACCCCTACAAGTCCAGTGTGACCGATAGGCAAATGTGCTGCTTATCAATAACAGGTGAAATTCAGAATTAGCATACGATGAGCGTGCGACACGCAGGGCTCACATCAACCTGCAGGGCAGCAGTAAATTCACTTTGCATTTTAATTTCAACTGGAAAAAGTAACCCGGAAAAGTGTGCAATTTATACCAAAGGAAACACAAACAAAGGAAGAATGCAAAATTGTGTAATTTCTGCGGATGCTGCGGGTACATCTCCAGCTACCTCTCCCTGCTGCTGCACACGTAGCCTGTCCGTGGAGTCAACTTTTGCCTCTAATGTTGCTGAAAATTGAATTTCTTATTACAAAAATGCTCGCGTTGCGTGCGGCTGCTGCTGCTGCTGCGTTCTACAACAACGTAAAGAGCATTACGTGTTTACGTAAAGTTTCGGCGCCCGACGGCAAAATTGTTTTCCCAATCTACCGCGAGCCTCGAAGCCTGGAAGCCTGGGAACCGGCTCTGCCAGCGGCTCCTTCTACCCTCCATGCCGTTTGTTTATTTTATTATTCTTTGTTTGCGCTCAAATTAAATGAAATGTTTATTCAAACGTTGAAAATTGCTTTAAAAAGAAAGGCAGACAGCCGAGAAATGGCCAAAATGATATGCCAAAAGGGCTGCCAAAATGTCGCCGCCAAAAGTCCTCTTTTGTGCCCCCCAAGTCCTTGCCCCTCGCTGGAAAACTAGTTGGGCTTTTGACTGACTTTTTGCTATCTTTGGTTTATCGCCCAAGTGAATCATGTCAACCGCAAAAAGGGGCATCATCTTGGATTACCATAAAGGCGTCCGCATCCTGCGTCTAGGCGCCATTCATTTTTCATGTGTGCGCCATGTTCCTCCTGCAGAGGGATCCTGGATCCTGCATGTGCGCTGGCCCCAAGGCATTGTTCGATTTAAAGTGCCTGGCCCTGGAAGGGCGAGGACTTTATAAATGAGCTGAGGGCAGGAAACGAGCAAATCGCCTGGAGAGTCCTTGTGCCAAAAAAGGACTCCCGGCCGCAACGCCCGAGAATCTTGATGGTCAAAGCCAAAGTGCAATGTCCGTGATGACTTGCCAGCCCCGTCATCGTTGCCATTCCCTTAACCCCGAAAAGCTTAACCCACTACTTCCGACCTCGTCCCGAAAAATAGCCAAAATCCATCGGCGAGGCGACAACTTTGACGCCAGGACCAACAAAAAAAAAAAAGAGAGAAGAGGAGGCCATGGCTTCCGGTCTGGCTTACATTGAAGGATGTCTTCCGCCTGCCCACACGTCCCTTTGTTCGCCAGCAATCAATCATGCGGTTTAAATTAGGGTATTTACTTAAGTCGGTCAATCGATAGGGGGCGAAAGTAAAACATTTGCCCAGCCTCGCTCGCTTTTTCAGTGCCTGTCAAAGTGACCAACATCGGGAAACTTGTGAGGTTGGGAGAAGGGTTTAAGGGATTTTACTACGGTCATCAGTGCTCTATAAAATTAAGGAATGGGGGGGATTTTAATGTACTGAAAATGAAGGATGGTTTGGGGTTTAAAAACTGATAGGAAGAGTGTTTACTGAAGGTACTAAAAGCTTATAGTTTTTAATTATAATAAAGTGGCAATGGCCTACAACCTGAGATTTGTTGTAAACAAGTCTAAAAAAAATCATAAACTGTGTCTGCTTGCTATATAAAGTTAACAACTTAAAACATATTTAAAGCGAATATAGATAAGTCATTTTATTTCATATTTTCCTGAGGCCGTCGTTCTAAGAGTATAACCTAGTCGACCTTTAGTTTTACTTTTAGCAGTCTCAAATCTTAAATTACAATCTACCAAAAATGAAGAAGGTGGTCAATGTCAATTTTTGGAAAGTAAAGCAAAAGTTTCATTTCACATCTCTTTGCATTCGGAAAACTTTAATGCGGGCATGGGGGCTTGGTGTGGTGTGTGGTGTGTGGGGCGCCAAGGGTGGGTTAATGACATGCCAGGGACCTTTTGACTGCCGGCACCTCCTCCGCTACGAAAAGGCCCGAAGGAGGTGGGAGGTGGTGGCAGTGGCTCTGCCGTATTAATCATGAGCCTGTCACCTTGCGTAAATATGGCAAAATGAGTGGAAAATGAGCCGAAGATGGTACAAGATACACTTTTGGTAATGAACTTTGCAGCCAAAGTTTATTGGAATCAGGGCAAAGTTTTCACTTGCTCCTCTCGAGCTCCTCTTGAGCCGCTCAACAGTTAATGAGTGGGCCAAAGTAAATAAGTACATTCTCTCGAGTTTACATTATGAAGAAGCCCGGCAAAGTTTTCCGGCTCAAAGGCAATCAAACACTTTGGCACTTTGATAAATCATAGTTGACCTGTGTCAAACTGTACCGCACTCCCCTGGATGATTTATGGAAATTGCCCTTAGTTGTGTAAGGTAAGAAGCCCTATTATTTGTAAGCTGCTTGGCAATTTGTCAAATAATTGTATTTCGGTGAAAATATCTTATCAATACATTGATTTTCACGCCTATCAAGTGCCAGTCGGTCCGGTCCGGTCGGGTGGACAAACAAATTACGACCAATGGTTTCCAACTCAATATTGTGTCCGGGGATTCCCCGCAGTCAAATAACATTAAGGTGTGCGCTGCTCGTATCTGTGTAAATTATGAAAATTACCACAAAATGTTGCAGCATTCCGGGGAATCGCATGCGGTTTATGGGCATTTTAAGCCACACACTGCCACACACACGGGCACACACTTGCACACAGGTGTTGTTTGTCCTGCCAAGGGAATTTACATTGATCTCCGAAGGAGTCGAAGAGTCGGTGAGTTTGTGTGTCGGTGAGTCGGTGTGTCGGTGGTCGGCGTGAGTGCGTGCACTTAATGCTGTGTTAAATTGAAAATTTGCATAAAATATTTGCTGTTTATTTATTGGCCCAGGTACATTCGCCCTTTGGTCCGAGTATTTGCTATTTGTCTGCGCCCGCCTGCGTCGGCCTGGCCAACTAAATATTTGATGCAATTTGTGTGCAATTTTATGGTCAACTTGGCCAGGAACTTTGCTCTTTCCCCTCGGGTTCCGTTTAAGTTTCTATGACCATAAACCTGGTTACAACTAAATCGATTTCGGTTTTCAATTTATTATTATGTGTGTGTCTTTGGTATGCAAGTTTATTTCATATTGCTAGCTCGGTTTGTTAAGTGTATACTCGAGTGTGTATGCACATTGAAGGGCCTGCAAATAAATGGAATTAATGAAATCATTGAAATGTTTGTCTCTACTTGTGGTGAAAAATACCTTAGTAATAGTCTGCATTATTTATTCATAATTGGTTGCGTTGTTTTTATTAAGGTGTTTTGAGAAACACATTGAATACGCAGTGTTATTATTTATTAGGAATATACTCTAATATTTATTGACTGAATTAATATTTATATGAACTGGACAGTATTTATTTAAGTTGTAGAAATATTTATTTCTATGTGATATTTATTTTTAGGAGTCTTAGTGATTTCAGCTCAGTTCCTTCTATTTAGGACTTCCTCCTCTCTTAAAATCTTGATGAAAGTAAGGTTCCCAAACTCCCAGAAACTTCTCAAGGGGCTTCCAGAGAGTTTTCCTGCTTTCAAAGTGGGCTACGCACCCCTATTATTATTTTCTGGATAAAGAAAAAGTTCTTCGTGGCGGAGCGTCTTGGCATATGTAAATAAATCTCGCAAAATATCACTGAATCAACCTTTTTTTCGTCGTGTGAGTGTGTGGGGGTTAGTGAGGCAGCGCAACGCGGGGCATTTGGCATTTTTATAGTGTGTTTATTTAGCACTTGAAAAATATTACTTTTTGCGCCCAGCAATAATTTTAATTGCTTTGCCAGTGCCAGCGGAATCTGGGGATTGCCCACAGAGCTGCGAGCTGCGAGCTCCGAGCTCTTTCCCCTTCGGAAGCTGATGCATTCACAAAAGTTAAGTGGCAAAAGTTTTCGCACTAAAGTTGAAGTTGCGCCGCCGCCGCTCTCCTGTTGTTGTTGTTGTTTTCGGAGAGCAAACATCAACGCCCACGCGAAGTGAAACACAGCGGCAGGAGCTGGATATTATTTGAGTTTGCTCCCTTTTTTCCCACACCTCTGGCGCACTCACTCCTCCTGCCCTGGAGCGCCCCCTGCTTCCTCGTTTTTTCTCCGGGACTTTGATTGTTTTGAGATTTCGCGGCAACACATAAACTTACGGACTGACGAGCCGCGGGGTTGGAGGAGCTTCGGCGGAGTTCCGATTTGTTTATCATTGCCAGTAAAAAGTGAGGAGAAAATACTGCAAAGCCATCAGATTTAAATAAAATAAAAGTTAGAAGTTGGAATTGAGATTAGCGTCAGTGTTGGAAATTAGTTTCGCAGGCAAATAATTTAGCTTGGATGTCAGGGGGTTTATTTATTATTGTTGATCAGCGTTACTACCTTTAACTTATTATGTGATGATAGATAGAGAGTTTATAACTGAAGTTTACTATAAAAATCTTTTAAAAGATGAATGTAATGCCAAAATAATAAAGTTTCTAAGGTAATTTATTTATTTTTATTGCCTTACATTTAAATCTTAACATTAATTTATGTTATTTCCCCATTCCTTTTATTATTCTTGTATTTATTTGAACTTTAAGTTATATCCCTGACATTTTCAACTGTTAAAAGTTAAGTCTCTTTTTTATTTCTCTTTTCCCAACAACTTTACCAGGTAAGCATCAAGTTTTCTAGCATTTTAAGGCTTTCACTTTCCTTCGACCTCGCAGTTTATGGCCTATCAATGGCCGCGCCGCAGAGTCCTTCCTTTGGTCCTTGCACAATTTCCAATGCTGTCCAAGCTGTCAGCTAAATCAATTTCTATGGGGAGGCGGCGGCAGCCAATTCCGATGGGAGAACCTTTTGGTAATTGCATTAAATATGCAAAAAAGCTGGGAAAAGGACGTGTCTAGGCAAAAGGCTGCGAACCAATTAAATATCGTAGTTTATGTGTGCGGCGAGCGGCAGAAAACAACTCATGAGGAATCATGCCGGCCGAAAAGGGATTCATTCCTCTCTGTCTTAACTCAAACAGGCATTAAATTATCAAAACCGAAGCGAAAGGGTCCCAGGCGATAAGGAATCCTTGCTGATTCCAAGGCGGAGTGGGAGTGTTCTCGCCGACACAGCATAAATATACCGGAAAATAGTGCGTGCCTTCGTTACAGATTTACAGCAAATAAAAATGGAGGCAAGGGGGAGCTCGAGCTGGAGCTGAAACCGAGCTGAGCTCGTTGCGTATACGCCGCGTGTGTTAGCCGGCGCTGATTGCCAAAGCCGAGCATAGGAAATCAATTCGAGCGCATAAATGTGGGTCACTTGGGGGGCTGGGTAGTGGGAGCTGGGAGCTGGGAACTGGCAACTCTGAAGCTGTGGATTTATCCCCCCAGCGAGTGAGTCAGCAGATTGTTGCTCGAAGAGAAAACTTGGACTTTTACGCATAATTTAAGTGAATTTACGCCTCTCAGACTTTAAGCCCAGGCAGCTCCCTGCCTGCCTGCCTGCCTTCTGCCTTTCCTGTGCATCAAACGCATCGAAGCGTTCTTGGCCAAAAGTTGATTTTCCAAGCCATAAAAGACAATCGCTCCGCATCCAAAGACGCCCATCATAGACTCTCGCTCACACATAAAGACATCTCGAACTGCAATCAAATTCTACACTTCAGTAGACATTTACACACTCCGTGTGCCCCGCTCCTTATACGGATACTTTGTCACACTTTGCTGCCTCCTCCGCTCTCCTCTCCGCTTTCGACTGCAATTTCGGCGAGCAACTTTTGTCAACTTTTAGGTGAAAGTGTGCCAGCGCAGAAGGAAATGAATGGAAAGGAATGGAAAGGAAAGGAAAGGAAAGAAAAGCGAAGCCAAACAGAAATTCTAGATTCCAGCCAAGCCGAAAACTTTGTTCTTATCGACAATTCCTGAGGAAAGGAGCTTTGGCATTAAGTAATGGATCCCCATTACGAATCGAACGGGGGGAAACTTTTATTTTTTAGTTGCTTCAAGTTAAACAAGGCCTAGGGCGCAATTGAGGATCAAGGAGTTTAATGGCTAAACAGAGGGAAGTTTAAATTGAAAAGAAAGTAAATGGAAGTTGTAGAAGGGTTAGAAAAGGCCTAGAAATATTTTTAAAATGTTAAAGTGCTTACTGTTTTAAAATTATAGAATATATATACTTTATCTTTAAAATGTTTGTTGTTTAATACGCTTCTCTAGGCTCTATTTCCTTATAAATACAAATCCAGCTTGGCTTTGATTTATCTTCACAGATATCACTTATTTTTCTGACCATAACAAAATTTGTCTGTCACTCAAACACGATCGCATCCATCAAAGTTGAGGCCAACTGACCATAATTGCATCTCAACATTTGGCCAACTTCTTTTTCTCCCAACCAGCTGTCTGCATATATTTACTCACACACTCACTGGCCAGGCCAACTTGGAGCGAGGAGTCCGAGTTCTGAGCTCATTAAATGGCCAAAAAGCAATTGCAGTGCCAGCAATTGGTGGCCACATGAAAACGAAGTCCCAGCAAAGTTCGCCCCTTTGCGTGTACCACCAGCAGCCAGCCTGCAGACTGCCAATTTGGCCAGAATATTTTGGCAGCAACAGCAGGAGCAGCAGAAGGAGGAGGAGACTGGTGTAGCTGGGATGTGGACCAGGGCAATATTTCACTCCAGGAAGAGATCGATCCCCGGACCTGGGCTCACTCTTTCTCTTTCTGTGCCGGCTTATCACGCAAATCTGTCAGATAAAGTTTTCCTTTGCATACGTGCGCATAACTGGCACAAGTTGGAGTCCCCTGGATCCGAGATGGTCAGAACCCCGCGCCCTCGCTCGTGCAGAACGTGGCTCGCAATTAAATGCCGGGGCCGGTCTTCTTCTGGACAAGATGCAGTGCAGCCTGGGTACCTGCTACTTTCCTCCGGACGAAAAAAAGAGAGAAGGAACAATCGTGATCTTATCATTTCTTGCTTTGTTCATGTTCGATTTGTGAATTTGTGTTTTACTACCTCGCGAGCATCGATGGGACTGCATTTTCATGACATTTCCTACTCGGCCGCATTTGCAAACAGACCGCGTCCAGTCGCGATCTCCAGCCCAGGTCGATGCTTTATTTTTCTTTCCATTTAAATAATTTATAAGCAAGGCCGCCGAGGAAATCTCTGTGCCTTTTGTCCCCCGATCGTGATAAGCCTTCGTCCATATATATATATATATATATTGTTTTTTTTTACTTCCCCTGCTTCACATTGTCTTCGAGGATGGTCTGGAAAAAAATGTATATAAAATGTAATTTAATTTAATTTATTGCAGGTCGTTTAAGATTTATGGCCAAGTCAGGGCAAATATTGGCATTAATGTCAGTCCAAATATTAAGAGCTTTGGGGGGGCTAACAAAAAAAGAGAGCAGGTGATGGGTTTTTGCTCCTAAAAAATGGGGGAAACTGAAGCAGTTTTAAGAGTCTAGAAATAAATGCAGTTTGTTTGAGAAATTCCACAAATTCTATGACTAAATTCCTTACAAGGATCTCTTCAAGCCTATTAGCTTCAGATATATATTATAAATTACTTATTAAAATGTCAAATAACTAAGAAATTGGGTTTATGGTTAAAACAGTTTAACAATTATTATAAAAATGTTACAAATTTGTTTCTTTAATTACTTTTCACTAAGCTGCAACCGCACAATTTCCAAGCTTAACCTCACTCTGTCATTGCAGAAATACAACCTAACTTCAAACTTGCCACATTCGCGCCACAAAACTCAATCAAATCGACAAACTTTACTAAAATATAAAATTCAACCGCTCGACCCCACCATAAACTCGTTATCAAACGGGGCGTAAAATAGAAAAATCGATGGAAAATGTGAAAACATTTAATTAAATGAAAAAAAAAATGGAAATGTATAGTATATTTTTCACTCACGAGCAGATTTCCATTTGATGTGTGTATAACTATCTGCGGAATGTTGAGCGGAACGTTTTTTAAATTGGTTTTGCAGTTTCGGTGTCGCAGATACTCATACTCGAAGATACATGGCCAGCGATATGCAAGAGATACACTACAAAGTGGCAGAACGAATCGCAGAGATACATAACGGTAGGTGGCCTGGTCATGTGGAGCACCCAGCTACCGCTCCTGCTCCTCCTGCTCCTCTTCCTGCTCCTTTCTCCTCGCCCCATCAGGTCGTAGATGTTAATCGCTGCGGCACTTTGGAGTAAGTGGCATTTGCCAGCGTCCACGACAACGACGACGACAAGGTCCACGAGAGGAGCTGTAGCTGTAGCTGTAGCTGGGATCTGGATCTGAATGCGGAGAGCTGCAGCACCAGGAGCCGGCGGTTGGTGGATGGCAGATGGGGCTTGGAACATGGAGCAAGGAGGAGGATGGCGATGGCAACTCTTGATATGCACGGCTATGTCCCACCATCGCCTGCAGGGGGCGTGGCTCATGTCAGTTTTCCCTGGACTTGGCAATGTTCGTGGCAAATGTTTGCGGATTTGAATTTAAATTGAAATAGGATGTTGTATATTCAAATGAATTTTAACTTAAGGGTAAATGGGCACTGCCACAAATGGGGGCGTGGCAGTGGCAATGGCAGTGGCAGTAGCTGTGGCACAAGGAGAAGGGCCAGTCAGATTAACATCATCAGTTTTGGCATTGATTGGTCGTTGGATAGCGAAGGAAAACCCAGGAAAAGCGCCAACGGGCATCGGTTCACATGCAACCGCAACCGAAAAAGAAATCTACGAAAGGAAAATGTTTATAAAAATGGAAAGAAAAGAAGAATTGGGAATACTCTATAAGGAAATGTTTAAGGATACAGCTAGGTTCTTATATTATGAAGGAGCATGTGTACCCTTATTTTAAAAGTTATTTTTATTCTCAAATGTTGACTTAACTATAACTTTAAGTAAATTATTCTTGAATTACTTATAATACAACTTTAAATTTAATTAATTTAGCAGATTATCGTGCTGTTTTCCTATGTAATTATT
>JAEIIH010016324.1:0-18223 GCA_018904745.1 Drosophila orosa | reverse complement strand
AATAAATACTTAAATATTTATTCAATTTTATACATTTTTGTTAGAGTATTCCAACATTTTCCTTTAACCAAAAGCAGACACTTCAACTTTGTTTAATTTTCCTCTCTTTTTTGTGCTATTAACCTTTTCGGTGTCGGTTGCAGTGTCGACATCTATTTCATCTCATTTTTTGGGTCAAGAAACCGCCAAAGCCAAAACCAAAACCAAAACCAAAACAAAAACCGAAAATTGCCACAATTGCAAAAATAATTATTATTTCCAAACCGAAACAAAGTCGCAACACACACACAAGGATGCTGGAAGTGCTCGCGTGATTTGATTAGTATTTGTACTTGTATTTATTTGTTTAGATCCAAACAGATGCCAGATACCAGACACCTGATACTAGATACTAGATACTCGAGCTGTCGGATACTTAAGAGTGCCGCCCCGGCACCATATGTTGGCCAGATTAGTTGGCATTACCAATTAGCAGGATCACAGCACTCGGAGGGGCGATTAGTCACAGGCCATTTGGCAATCGAAGCGAAGGTGGCGATTTGCTCAACATTTTGTTTTCCGTTTCTATTTGCATTCTGTAAAATGCCAACCAAAAAAAGCCAAATAATGCCAAGCGTTATTCGGTTGCCAGGTTAGTGGGACACACATGTGGGCGCACCACCAATGTTGTGTTATTTATTTGCATCGGAAATCAAGTCACATTTAAATAAATCCTTAATTATTTTAACAGAAAATGAAGTATACAAACTTTAAGCGGCAGAGAGGTCTTTTCACAACAAATTATCAATGTTATATCAGCAAAAAGGATTAATTTTGTTATTTAAAACAATTCTTTACTCAAATAATACTATAAAATATATAAATATATGTTCAAAATTATTTAAATAATAGCTTTTACTTCCACAACTCATAGAACCCCCCCGTGCCAATAGAAAAATCCATCTGATAAATCGACATATTAGCATTTCTGGTAAACAATCACCCCGTGTACCTGTGTTTGCCCATCGTGGTCTATATAATGCCCGAAAAAAACTGAAATGGTATGAAAAACAATGACAAAATAGCAGACAGAACACTTGTGGCCGTTGCCACTCGGAGACTGTGACATTGCCACCCCGCCAGACAGCCAGCCAAAAACACGAGCGGCAAAAGTCACAGAACTCAGGAGCTCAGAGAAAAAATAAAGACAGAACAATAGAATGACTGAAATATCAAGTAAATCAGGCAACGAGCTCGTGTTCGACTTGGCAAAGAAGGCAATTTATCAAACACCGGAAAATTACTGTGAGAATTCTGTGGCGGAAGATAAATCTTTGGTAAGTACGTGGCTGCAGTGTATCAGCAACCGGCAGATACAGACAATAAATGTGCCTTTTGCCAATCAATTTCTCTGCAATATCAACTTTGGTCTAATTTAGATAGAGAACTTGTGTCGTTGGTGGAATTTGTGATAGTAAATTTATTAAAATAAATACACATTTGATTTAAGAAGTATATATGCTTTTCATTGAAATTTAAAGCCCACAAAAAATAATTATATCTAATCTTGTCTCTCTGAACATTATTTTGTATAATTTATAGTAAACTCAGTTAGTTCATAGTGATTTAAAAAAATGTACAATTAAATCCAGTTACACATCATTAAACAGGCCTATCTCCCGCCGCCGATGATAGACCAATCCCATTTGAATATAACACATGGTTGGGTCAATAATAGTCCGATCACAGACATCATTATAAACATGAACATCATCGGCTTGGCTGCTCGGATCATTAAAAATAAAACAGAGGCAGTCGGAAAGGCAACGTGCGCCAATTGTCGGAAATGCAAAAGAATTGTGCAAAATTTCCACTGAAAAGATAGGAAAATCAAAAAACTCGTTCGCTTGATTGCCTCTCAGGGGGGGCTTTGTTGTACAAAAAGGTGGCTCAATTGAACAATTTTAGCTGGAACTTTCCGGCCTTTGTTCTGCCTGCCAAAAATAATATATAGTCCATGAAAAGCTGTATGGAATTTTCAGGGGATTATTTAGGAAGCTGCAGGCTTGGAAAATATGGAAATTATGAGGAAATTTAGAAGTAAAGTTGATTATTGCAATTAATTGACATATAAATTGGTGAGAATAATTTTAAGTAAAGCTGTAAATACAAGCAAACCTTAATTTAAAATCAATTTCAGAAAGCTAATCAGTGCGTTCCATTCATAAAATAATTTAAAAAATATTCTCAAACAAAGACTTGACAATAAAACTATTTTTTCCCTTAAAACCCCAAAAATAGTAAATGAATTCCGCGTCGCAGTTCTTATGAATCAAGGCAACCGCTCAAGATCTCGCTCGTTATGTGCTTCCTTCCCCTTTACAACAATTGCAAAAGCCATATCTATTTGCATTTTCATTTTGTTGTTGACAAACAACGGCGAATAGAAAATAGAAAATCTTGCCATCGCTCGCGCTGTCAATAACGGTCACGTTTCGCATTTTCAGCCAAACAAATGTGTGTGCAAAAGTGCATTGTAATGGCTGAGAGTGCTATCCAAGTGTCGTATCAACAATGGCCAACAATTGCCTTAAAAACAGAAAGCACACACACACACACACACACTCTCGAGCCACAAATTAAAGCCAAGATAATCGAGATTGAGAGGAAAACGACAACGGTCGAGACAAAAAATAAACTGAGGCCTTTGTAATGCAAAACTTCCACAACAACTGGGAATAAATCACTGGAGACGCCGAGGGGGAAGCTGCAGCCGGTAAATAAGCGGGTTGTGATGAGGTGAGATGCGATGCGATGCGATGAGATGAGGTGTTAATCGAATGCTCAACGCGCGACATGGGAAACGGAGTAAGAAATCAAACAGAGACTGCAAGTACTATGCGGTCCAAGTCTATCACGACTATTTCATGACAAAGAAAAATATAAGGAGAATTTATTTCGAAGGAAAATAAATGGTAAAATTGCATACAATTAAAGAATGGTATTTCTAGACTCTACTTGGTGCAAAAGCCCACCGAAAATTAGCTTAAGAACCTACAGAAAAACTCTATGAATATGATTTAATAAGAGCTTGAAAACCTCCTCAAAAACTATATACAAACTGCTTAAAAACCTACACAAAAAAAACACCGGAGAATGATTTAAAAAACTTCTCTTAAAACCGCCTTTATAAACACTCCAAACCTTCTCAAAAACTACTTATCTGCAAACTGATTGAAAAACTATACAAAAAACATTTTAAAATTATTTACAAATCTCTTTAAGACCCGCCTTATTAAAAACCTTTAACATTCCTAAAAACTATCTACAAACTGCTTAAAAATCGACACAAAAAAACATCTGTAAATGATTTACAAATCTCTCTAAAAACCGCCTTAATAATCACCCCAAAACTCCTAAAAAAATATCTACAAACTGCTTAAAAAACTACCTAAAAAATCATCTGAGAATTATATAAAAAGCTTTCTAAAAACCGCTCTTAACACCCTTAAAATTTTACATACACTCTCTCTTCCTATTTATATTTAATTATATAATTTTGTTATTAAACTTCTGAATCGCACTGTAGGCAATGCAAACCCACAAGCTAGAAGAAAAATATCCCAGCGACTCACACATGAACTGGTCATGAACTGGTCATTAATTTCGCCAAGGATCAGACTCCCTTTTGGCCTTTGTGGAAACCTTTTAGCGGCTGCAGGCAAAGGGATCATCGAACGACCAGCATTGAACTGCAACGCGCACATGCCAATTTCTAAAGCAAAGAAATAAAATATAAAAAAACGAAGCAAACATTTAATTGAGCCATAAATGACGGAAATCGCTGGAAGAAAAAACACAAATGCAGGCGACAACTGTACAAGCAAAAGTCATTAAAATAACTCCGCGACAAATGCGGCTTAAACACTTGTCAAACTCGGCGAGGGAATTATGCTTTAGCAGAATGCTAATTTCTGCGAGTAATTCGCATTCAGGAAATTCTCGAGAAGCATTGCTGCTGATTCATGCCACAAACTTGTTTAGTTGCTTTTGTATTATTTATTTTATTTGATTTACTGTGAGATTTCCTTCGAGTCGACGCTGATTCTCGTTTTATTTGCATTACTCATACGCACCGCTAACATCACTCATACGCAGTGATTTACGTCACTGATGTGCGCTCTCACTCAACGTAAGCATGAGTTCAGTTACGTTATTTAGCGGAGACACCAACCCAGGCAATCACGTAAGTCAGGGAAAAGCTTTGACGTAACGCTGGTAGGGAAGGCGGATAAAATATTGCATTTATTTCAAGAAAATTTAATTTAATAATAATTATTGTTATATTTAACTTAGAAGTCCTTAACAAATAATTTTGTTGTGATTTTTTTTATACTTTTAAATTGATTTTTAGTACAATTTTATTAAAATTAAATGGATAACTTATAATATTCCCCTCGAATTATTAACTAAACTAATAAACTCATTTGGAAAATTAAGGAAAGTAATCAATAGCTTTTCTTATTGTATTTGTAAAGCATGTTTCTTATTTTATTTAAGTATTTTTTATATAATAAAGTAAATAAATAAAATAAGAAACATGCTTTAAGACAACAAAGATGAACGTAAAGTATTCATAACTTATCCTTTTTCTTAAGTAATCGCTAGGCGCATAAACCAACCTTTGGTTGTCTCCAAAAAATGTGTAATAACTACGTAGAGCCACAATCAATAATAAATTTGCCAAACTACAAATATAACTGATTGGAATGGCAGCCCAAAAATATACACTTTGTGACAATGAAGCCACACATGTTGCACATTCCACGTATTTCATGTTTACAAATTTGATTCATTTGCGAAAATGCCATGCCCGCTTTTATGGATATTCTCGCTTTTATGCAAATCCCATACACTCGTCCTGCAACGAGGAGTCATTCAACTCTCAGTACAAACAGGGAACGTGGCTCTCACTACGTGACCATAAAGCCAAAAAGTGACCTCGGGCAGATGACCGAATAAGCCGTGGTACTCGGGGCCAGGATTTCCACCTGTGGCCGCCGTGACGAGCATCCTTAAAGCCGGCCCTCGCCCAGATGATGGCCATAAAAGAGCAACAAAGCGGCCGAAACACAATAATACGGCCCGAATAAACGCAGAGCATAAAGTTAAATACATTTTTAAATGCTCTCCACGAAATGTTTATTGCCGCGCGCGAGGGAGATTCAATTTCAAACACTTTTTTTTTTTGTGATCTCCTCTTGTTGTAAAATGCTAAATGGCCAATTATATTTTGCACCTCCAACGAGGCTCTTGAGAATAACTTGACTCTACTCCCGCCCTCGCAG
The DNA here is from genome assembly GCA_018904745.1 of Drosophila orosa. Taxonomy (NCBI): domain Eukaryota; kingdom Metazoa; phylum Arthropoda; class Insecta; order Diptera; family Drosophilidae; genus Drosophila; species Drosophila orosa. The sequence continues at coordinate 12,896 of JAEIIH010016324.1, read as the reverse complement.
CCACAAAGGACCCGAAAAAGGGAGCCAAGGACCCATTGAGAGGCCATTGAACCGCATTCGCTCCAATGGATGCCGCAACTTGTTGCAGACACTCCCAAGGCTCTTCGATTGCCTTCATCTCCCTGAGAATCCTCATCCTCATCCCTAGACTCATCCCCAGTCGAATTCCCATTCAGCTGACATCAAACGACAGGCTTGACAAGGCCGAATTGCGTCAGGGAACTTTGTCAAACATCTAATTAATATGCATATTACAGGCGATGAAAAATTTGTGAAAAAGGCATTTTTGTAATGGCCCCGCAATTAACATAAATTAAACAGAAGCGGACAGAGATTAAAAATCATTAAGAAATAAGCATTGCGGGATTACATTTCTGGGGGAAATATATTTTTAAGAGTCTCAAGAAAGGTAACACTTGGATTAAATTGGATTATACAAATTAATTTAGGTTTAGGCTTACATTTAACACATCCTTTCTTAATAAATTAGAACTTAGGGATGGAAGAAAATATTATATTAGTAATATAAGATATATTTCTGGCTTTTTCTTGTGAATATATAAACATAAGAACATCCCAAATAGAGCCGACATAAAGACTTTCCTGGTGATTAACATCTTAAGTAGTTAGAAGAAGTATTTAGAACAAAAGACCAGAATGAACTCTCTTCCTTTTCCCTCTAAATACATACTATATATCCTTTACTTTTTCTCTTCCAATTTCATTTGACTGCCGCGCAAGCACTCAGCTGTTGCCAAAACAAAAGCACTTTAAGCCGCTTTTGTTATATTTTATTTTTTCTCTTGGCCAAAAAAATCCAAAAACGAACTTTATCAACACTCCGGGGAAGCCAAACACACACACACACACGCCTCGGTCAACAGCTGCAGTTTCCCTTTTTCCCTCAAGGCGGAAAATTCAATAAAGAGACTTTGCTGGCCACAAATGCGAAAAGCGGAAAGCGGGGAGAAGCAGGTTGCAATAGACGTGGTTTTGGCCATATTAATTCAGCATTCACACAAACACACACACAGGCACATATGGGGCAATAATTTCAATTAGACCGACTTTTCCCTCGGCCTTGGCTAATTAAGCGTCTTGGGGGAAAATACCAGTGGCTGGCCATCAGCTGATGCCTCGTAGAACTTCATTAGTGCGTTGGCAAGTGCTAATTGCAAGGCGTCCTTTGAAAGCTGTTTGATTTCGATTACCGAGGCGCCGACAATGAAATTATGTTCAGTTGCGGGACGTGCGCTTTCCTATTTTCCTTGTCCGCCCGCATAAGCAGGCCATGGGAAATTCTGGGAAACTGGGGAAACTCTCTCTCTCGATGAGGAAAGAGCCGGGCGCACAGTGTTATTAAGTGGCATTAGTAGCCACTCAACTAGAGCTTAATTAAAGCCTTGTCTTGTGTTTGAGTTGATTGGACATAGGAAAGTGATAGATTTCTAAGGAAAATTGGTGAAGGAGGTGTGCGAAACCGAACAAATTAGCTGGAATATTTTATAATATTATTATAAAACGTTTAAAGAATATTACAATTAGGTAAACACATTTAAATTATAGTTTATTCCTTTTTCTTTGATATTTAATAATTAAAAAATGTGTGTAAATTGGTTGCTAATTAAAATATTTAATAAAAAAACAAACTATTAGAGAAACTTAATTTCTAATAAAGATTTAATAAATATTTCGAGTTAAAAACCTTAAAAAAAATTCATATTCCTAGCCTTTGCTGCTCTCTAAGGTTTCATAAATTCCTACATAGTTAAATCCTCTCCTTTGATATTTAAATAATTTAAAGGTGTGCGTAAATTGCTTTCTAATTAAAATATTTAATATAAAGAACAAACTCTTAGAGAAACTTAATTTATAATGAAGATTTAATAAATATTTCGAGTTAAAAACCTTAAAAATAATCCATATTCCTAACCTTTGCTGGTCTCTAAGGTTTCATAAATTCCTACAGCAGGAATTTTGCAATTTAAGAATATTAAATATGAAATTGTTGCCCTGTCATGGCTGAAACCAATATCAAGCATCTCCCATTTCTGCATGGATACCTCCGTAGGATGGCACACACACTCACTCACTCGCAATCAGGACCTCCAGGACCTGCTGGCTATGTGTTTTTCATATGAGCAAGTCTTCCTCTCTTTCAATATGGCCATAAAAGCGAATGGCAGGCGGTGGCTGTACAGAGAGAAGGACCCACTGGCCTTAATGCGCTATTAACCAACTTTATTTGAACCATGTTTGGAGCAACCCAGTGCGGTTATTTGTTATGCTACAAATTAGCCTGGCCAATTAGCGTCGGGGCTGGCTAGCTGGCTAGCTGGCTGCCTGGCTAATTCAATTCCAGCCAACTTTGCCTTTTAATTCAATTTTCACTGCGTATATGGGGATTTATGGCTGTGGGCGAGAGATAATAATTCCCCCACTAAATGGATTTCATAAATGGAAATTGTATTAAAAGGAAATTTCACTGAAAGGGTTCCCGTAATCTTATTGCGGTCCAGTCCGCTGGCGAAAAGGGGGGAAAGTTGTTTAATCCGCAGAGTAAATATGGTTAAAAGTGCACGATTTCTGTCATAGTTTTTTATTGAGTACTTTTTTAACCGAGTTACGGTTTATTGTATTTTTTTATTGAGCTTTTGTGGCTCCACAGTGATTGGTTTTAAATCGGATTACGGCTTTCGTTGGTTATTTTAAATTTCCTTCATTTTCTTTTATAAATAAATTCTTAAATATATTTAGTTCATGAAAAAAAACCCATTTAATTACCTAACCTTGTCTCCTTTGTCAGCTTTTAAGTTTTAATTAATTTCCCCCTGTTTTTCGTGCTTCTTTTGTTTCAAAGAGTCAGTTAAGCGTTTCAATAATTCATCAGAGCGAGCACAAGATAAAAAAGAAATCATAAATTCTCATTAAAAGTTATTATATTAAAGCCATTCCATCTACCGCTCTTGCTCTTCGTTTTCCTTCCTTTTTTTTTGGCTGCCTGACAACAGTGAACATGGAAAAACTTTTATGGCCAGCCGAGGACATTGGCTGTAACCCAGGACAACAACAGGAGACGTGGACAAATGGCAGGACATTCGATAGCCGAGCCTGAAAAGTCGCAGAAGCATAAATCAGTGCAGGAGAGGAGAAACCAAGACTCCAGCGGGAGTTTAAAATGCGTTTTGACCAAAGAAAAATTGCATAATTCTGTGATTATCAAATCAATGAGCAGAAACGAAACAATATCGGCCATAAAAATGTATATAGAACTTTGTAAGAGTTCACCGACCGTTAAATTGGCAAATCAAATCAAATGAGTCATCGGCGAAAAAGTTTTCCCCCCTCTCAAATCGATGAAAACCTTAAGTTTCAAGCAAAGAGGGACGAGTCCTTGGACCTCTGAGTGGCTGTCAAGTAATAATGACCCTGGGAACAGCTGTAAAATGGTCATAAAAATTTGAATTGGATTTCTGATCTTTGTTATTATCGTTTTTGTAAAAAAGTGAAATAATTATCATCTGAATTTTATTAAGTTCCAATTATGGATGTGTATCTACCATAAAGTTTGATGTATCCCAATTTTAAGCAACGAAAAGTAAGGTACTTAATTGCTAAAGAGTTAAAGCATTTCTTAAATTAAATTTTTAATTATTTATTTATATATCCCATCATCTTTAGTTTCAATTCCATGCATTAAAATCGAGGGAAACTAAACATTTTAAATGCACAAATTTCTTGCTTACGTTTAACTATTTTATTACCTTATTACCACCCCAAGGCAGTTTAAATAATCATTTTTCAGCTCAAATTCAAGGTACCCCTAGGCTAGACACAAAAACCAATCAACCAAATATTCTCGGCGAATTAAAAAAAACATGCAAAAACATTTCCAATTCAATAAATACAGTTCAATTAAGCCGTCGAGTGCTCGATTTATGGATTCTCGAGCAGAAGGATCCATTTAATTCCACAAGCGGGCACAATTCACTGGCTCGGGACATGCAAATGACAGGCGCAGGCCTTCAATAACTCAACTCAAGCCTTGACCAATAATAAAACCGATAGCCATTGAATTAATTGATCAGCCAGCCGACGGGGCAACGCAATAAACAAATTGCCAAAAATAAAAAACGAAAAAAATAAAGAGAAAAGGTCGAAGCTAAGGAAGATGTTCATAAATTGTATGTCCATTGGGGCGGAAAGGACTGCTGCTCAGGAAGGACTTATTTTTAAGTGTTTCCAGTAAAAAAGGTGAAATTCGTGACCCGCACATTTCCCTGTTGCATTCGATTTATTCGATTCCGGCTTTGGCAATCGAAACTTCCACTCAATTTATCCTCTGGGCAACTTGTTCTTTTGTGGTTTTAAGTAGCCACTGGAAAATTGGCCAGGACTTGCGAGTCGGTGTGGTGGAAATGGAGGGGGAAAGTGGGAGTAAGTCTGTGAAAAGTGGTCAGACCAAGGAAAAACTTTTTTATGCTTTCAAATTAAATTAAGCTGCAGGCCATGGAGAAGGAGAGGAAGCTATCGATTAGGTAGATTGAATGTTGCGTTTGAGTTGGTAAGCCTTATACCCTTACTTTCAATTAATATTAAAGGGAAATCTCGTAAAAGGTTACGTGTCCTCCGGTTAGGAAAGGTTTTAAATTAAAAACTTATTCTTTCAATGAGTATTTGTCTAAAATGGGAATTTATTTAATCCTTAAAATATGTCTCCGTAAAAAAAGGTAAATCAAAATCTGATATCCTATTAATTAGTTAATTAATTCAGAAATAAAGCAACATACATATATGCGGGGTTCAAGACTTAAAAATTAAATTCTTTAAAATATTTCCTTTCAATTTTTAGCATTTTTCTTTAACATTGAGGTAACACCAAGTGTTTCAATTAAATATTCTCACCACTTATAAAACATGTCCCCTTCCTTTAATCAAAATCTCACTCAAAAAATAACCGAAATAGGTGAAATTCCTGGAATATTCAAATTCCCTCTGTGGGCCAAGTTGAGGCCACACACCTGTAACACCTGACGAAACCCAATCCCCTCTGTCTAGCCAATTAACCAACGCGCTGAATCAACACCTCGGGGCTCAAGGACTTGAACTCGACCCAAGCTTGAACTGAACCCCAACTGACATGGAAAATCACTTACCAGTCGCCGCCGCCGCTTTCCCGGAACAAAAAAAGCGCAAAAAAAGGTTCGGCTACGGGTTCGGGCTCAGGTTAATTTATTGATGCTGCCGCCACACCGCTCCCGAGGATGTTTATGAGTCCTAGCCCATAAATTTGCGGTAAGGCAACAAATCATCTTCATTATCGTCCTACGCGCAGCATCATCAACATCATCGCCTTGGCTATCACTTCTGGCGGTGGTAAAGGTGGGTGAGCAGCAGGTGAGTGGGAGTGGGAGTGGGAGTGGGAGTGGGATCACATTATTCCGGCATCATTGGCCCATGAAAATGTCGGTTATAGGTGGGTTCTCCCTTCCCCTCGCATGTGCAAGCAACTTAATCGCAAACATATTGAATAAGCCAATGGTTTTTCTTCCTTTTTGGTGGGGAAAGCAAAGAGGAGGCTGTCGCTTATCAATAAATTACAGCAGTCGCCGACAGGCACAGGAAAAAAATGGGTAAACATTATTATGTAAATGCAGTGTTGATAAAAAAAAAAAAAACTCATGACTATGCACATAAATCAGGGATATATTATTATGTTCGAAAGGGGATACAGGGGAACCACAAACAAAAGCGAAGGAAAATATGTTGAGCCGGAAAATTTGCCAAAATAAATAAATAAATACAACATTTATATGTGATTTTAATTTAAAGCAAAGTTGAATCTTTATATTTGCAAAAATAAATAGCTACGATATGTATTTCTGAATTTTATTTAAAGAAAAGTTGACTCTTTATAATGTGTGGTAATAGTTAATTAAAATACAATGCACTAAATATGTTAAGAAAGCTGTTTTATCATTAAATACTTCTTTATTTCGCATAAACTTAATTAATTATACATAAAAAAAATCTGTTTTATATCATAACATTTTTATTTCCAATCTCCAATGAAATACAAGCTTAAATATCAAGATCCCATGATCTAATACAGCGAAGGGCACGCCGTGGCTCTATTTGCTCACGCTGCTCAAACCGTTATCTTTTTTTGGAGGCAACTGGCCAAGCTGCTGCTCGAACCGTTAGATCTCGTGCCCTCTGCTGATCTAATATGCAAAATACCCCACATAATCTCTGCCACAAATTTTATTAAACACAAAAAAAAAAACCACTCTCTCAAGAACACAAGTGCCTAAGCCAAAAAAGTAATTCCCCTTGCCAGGCCGAATCATCAACAGAATATTTTCCTCATCCGCCTTGGCAGTATTAAGTTCTTCAGTTCATTATAAGCCTCTCCTTCTCGTAAACCCCATAAATCCCACCTTACATCTCATCATGCCTAACCACGCCTTCTTTAAATCCTCACGCCCCCCGGCACGTGAATGCGAAAATATTATTTTTTGACAGCGCGGAAATGCGCGGGGTAGTTCCTCAAGCAATTCATTTTCCCCCCATTTTCCCTGTTCCCCGAATGGATTTTCCATGCAAATGGCCCGAGAAGAGAAGCGGCCTAAAAGCAAAGAACAAAAAAGGGAAAAACAACAGCAAAAAAAATGGTCCAAAAGTCACGTTAATTTTTAGCACTTGAGAAGCGAAGGAAAACACATTTCGCACGTCATTTCGGGCCAAAAGGAAATTTGTAATGCAAAGTTGTCGACAAAACTGTGTTAAAACAACTCACAGGAAGGCGAAGGGCAACCGCAAAATGAAATTCAAATAAATAAATTCACACACGCGCCGGCACGAGGCGAAAATAAGGGGATAAAGTATTGTACATTTTCGGGCTAAGGGGCAGAGCAATTTCATTTCGTTGGGAATCGTTCTATGCCTTTGTCAATGAAATTGAAAACTGCTCCTGGCGGCAAATCCCATTGAGCTTGATTTGAGAGACCTGCCCCCCCGTGGGTCTCGCACATTTACATGGAAAATATCACAGTGGCCGAACTATTCTGTTTTTGCAAAAAGGGTATAAAATATGGACACATTCGTTTGGGGATATGTATTCAAGGATATAAATTTGGGCATTTAATAAATAGGCTTTGTGAAAATTGTTAAGTTCCCGGAGAAACTCTGGAAACTATCATTTTTAAATGGTTTAAAATATGGACCCATAAATTCGGGGATTTAATTGAGGAGAAGTTGAAAAGTGTGGATACTTCAATATAGATTTCAAAGGTTATAAATTATGGACACATAAATTAAAGGATTTAATCAAAATCAATTAACTTAACTCGCTTAAATGGTATTTTTAAAATTGTAAAGTAGAGTAAATAAAAACAGGACAAATAAATACATTTTTGATTCCTTTTATTTATAAGAACTCATATTTATATAAAATTATTACTTGTAAAATCAAGAAACCCCTATATCAAAGTTCTAAGCTTACCCAAAATTTGTGTTCAAGTAACTCCTACTTACTAAGCAATATTTAACCCTTTTGATATCTAATAGATATGATTACCTAGCGAAAACCTTATCAATAGATTATGAAATTAATATGAAAGTGTAGTTGCCATAATCGATAGATAAAACACAAGTAAATATAATTATCATGAGGTTTATCACCCACAACAAATTGATGATAATTCATTTTCGTATCAAAATCCAATTTATTACAAATTCTTGTCATTTCAGCTGGCGGATTTAAGTTTATTTTTGCAATCTACCTAAAGATTTATTGAAAATCCCGTCAAAGAGATGGCAAAGCAAAACTTTAGCAAGTAAAGCAAACTTACCTACATGTTTGCTTAGCCAGGAAATACAACTCCAACACATACGTCTCCTTATGTCCTGAGGTGCATAGTTTTGCGAGATCGAAAGGAAAAGAAAACTACACACATATACGGAACGAGTAAGGCATTCCGTTGCCTTATTTGGCTTACGGCCAGATGTCAAGGATATCAATGGCAGAGTACGCTTGTCCTGGTTAGGGATGACAGAAAATGTCGATATATTTCGACTGTGATAATAATTTGATATTTTACCGATGTGATAAATTCATATTTTGATTATAATTAATCTTATAAATAATCTATACCAAAGAAGAGCCTATATTTAGTTTAAACTATCATATCAAACTCAATTACATTTAAGATATAATAATAAGCACGATATTTTTGTCGATATATCATGTAGGACATCCCTAACCTTGGGTCTTGGCATTCTCCCCAGAGACATTTGTACACACAGCCCTGTCTCACCCGCTTTTCCACTTTAAGGCTACCGGGATTTCTCGTTATGCAAAAGCAATTGTCTCCGGCATTTTTCCTGTTGATTTTCCATTACATTTTTCCTTGTACGCCCACTTTTTATTCCGTTATTCACATATATGCATATATATATTATGTATATTGCCTGCAGCGCGTGTGGGCCATTTTGATTTTAACACAAAATTATCCACAATAACAGTGACGGGCTAAAAGGATTACGGGCATAATTTACAAGTAATCTCAAAGGGATTCCATGCGAGAGTGCTTGGGGGAAAGTTTCGCTGGTGCGTTCTGGCGCGTGAAATCACCTTTTTCGCCGCAGCGGCTTCTTCTCCTCTCTCTGTGAGCCTAATTGTTGGTAAAAACTTTCGAGCGTCGCATTAAAAAGCAATTAGCATTAAAAATACAGCAGGACATTTTATGAAAGCCAGTCGCGGCTAATTACAAATCTCATTTGTGTGTGGGTGACGTTCTCGTCGAGTGTCGAGGAGTGCCTGCTGCCTGGTGCAGCATTGAAAAACTTTTCCCACAAAACCCGGCCAAAAGGATAATGTCAAAAAGTTGTCTAATGACAAATAAAAGACACCGAATGTGTCGGCCTAAGTAGACTACACTCCCTCTTTCCATTTTTTTTTTCTTCTCCGGTTTTCTAGGAAAATGTTCCGTCCTGCCTTTTTGGCTCTCTGATTCCTTGGCTCATATTCTCTTCGCTTTTCCGGCGTATTCTTCCGCATGTGTTACTTGTCTAATTGCACTTTGAGTGGCTGCAAATGAGTTTCTATCTCCACGAAAGAAATCATCAGGAGAAATGCTATGAAATGCTATAAAAGGAAGTGAAAACATATATATTTACCAACTGTTAGTCAGCTCTTTACATAAAATCTTTCTAAGCAATCTGTAGCGATTAGAAATCTTAAGAAAATATTCATATGTGTTGCATCTTTCTATGATTTTAAATCGCTAGATGATGTTTCCTGCATAGTATTTCTATATATTTTAATTTTAGTCAGCCCAGAATGTTTCAATTAACTTATTCCTAGTTTATCCCGGAGTTCAGCCTCTGGCTTTCGCCTGAAATCACAAACCGGCTTGAGATAACATTCCTTCTTCAAGGAGACAAATGAGCCCGTCATGTAGATTGTCACCTATAAAGTGTGCAACACATTTTTGTAATAAAGTTAAATTATGCATCAAAATGAACGAAATTCCTCAGGCTGCTGCTGGCGTCACATCTCGCCAGAATGATTAATTATAATGGCCAACACCTTGGCACCCACACACTCGTTTACTCGTGGAAATAAGGAAATGTGATACACGCAATACTCATACCATCCAGGACACCAACATTTAATTTAGTGTGCATGTGTGCGAGTGGGTAGATATAGTGAGAAAAATTCCAGTTTTTCGAGGAACCAATAAAGTACGGTACCGAGAAAAGAGCTCAATTTTAAACTTGAGCCCTTTGTGCTCCTACACTCAAAGCGAGAGCAACTCTCAATCTCTTTTATATCATTTTTTAAAAATTAAATATAAAATATTACAATATTTTTCTCCCTGCATTCGTGGGTGCCTGAAATTTTATGGCCCGACTTCAACCTTTATCGCACATTCAAGGCAAGCAAATAAACCGAAAATGTTAGGAAAAAAACGGCAGAATGGAAAAAGACTCCCCATGGCAGAGAGTTAAGGGTAGAGGAAAGCAACAAAAGATTAGAGCAACTAATTGGTCGAAGTGATTTTTTATCGACCTGCCAAATCACAAGGTTGTCAATGACTAAAAGAGGAAAAAAGAAGGAAAACTGCGAAATTGATACAAGAAAAGCGGAAAGAGTGAGTTTCCTTTCAGACATTTAACCTCGAAGCTTTTGTGTTGGACTTTGGCGAGTCCTGCTCAGTGTCCTTGCGGGTTCAATGCCTGGAGTGTCGTTGCAGCTGATGCTTGAAATATGATCTGCAGTACACACAACCAACCCAAACTATGATTAATACAGGCAGCCAGAGGAGAGAGGAAAAGTGACATTGGAATTTCATTTCTGCACTGGCAACTTCCCCCTGTCATTTGACAATTGCATTCTATGCCATTCCACTCGCAACTCGCATCCCAGCATGCAAATCGAGTGGCACAGCTCTCCTCCTCACATATTTCATGTTTTACCAACTAAGCCACATTCTGCCGCAGGACACGTCCCGGGACCAAGACAGGACACGCCAGGCCAAAGATGTCCCATGAGGCTGTGCTCTGCCACTGCCACTGGTCACCATAAATCAGTGTTTAATGTAATGAACTTAATGTGTGACATTGAACACTCGACTGGAGTCCCAAGAATCTTGAGGTTAAATAATCAAATCGGATCAAAGGAGCGCAGAGGTTGACAGGAGAGCAGAGAAATTTAATTTTAAATTTATTAGCTAAATATGTGAATGAGCAAGATTTTAAAGTCAAAGGAAAAAAGCAGGCATTAAAGGGCATTTAGAATATAGAAGTTTATTGAATTTGAATAGATTTCTGTTCTTCAGAGGAAACTTATATGCTCCGAAGCTCTGACATAAACATTAAACACATCTAACTTTAAGCTAACTGAACTTGGTATCCTCTTATTTACTAAAATATAAATAATAAATTCTAGATGCCAACAAACAAATATATGAGCTCTATTATTACCACAGAAGTTGGCTTTATATTCAGTTCACGAAACGATTAACTTTCCTAGAACATCCTCCAATGTCAATTCAACTTTTTTTTGCCCAACTTTTTCCCACCGTTTTTCCGCACTTAACCAAACTTGCCATGTTCGACACATGTTCCAAACAGTTACAACATTTACCACCTGTTCCGGAACTCAACAACAAAAAAATAGCTATCGTTGAGTGCAACTCAAGTTGGCCAAAATGTCAGTGCGGTAAAGGAGAAAGTAGGATTTTTACTGAGCTCCAAAAGAGAGCTCTTTCCCTACAATTGTTAGCTGGGGATGATGGGGAAATGCGCCACAAGAGCGCTATTAAAATAAAACGTGCTCAGAGCCTGACGAACTCCTGCCAATCGTCCTGGAGAGGCGGCAGCCGGATGGATCCCAGGATCTGAAGAAGCGGCCATTGTACGCACTCGAAAGTCAACAGTAGTGGTAAAAAAAAAGCGACGAGCCAACACAATGGGAAAATAAGGAAAAACCAAGGCAAACAGACAACAGAATAATTACGGAATGTCATTTAGACAAAGAGAAAATTTCAAGATCTAAATAAATAATAAAGAAAGTGGTATTTCTAGCTACTTTAAACCTATATTTTATAAATAAATAAATATATTTGGTTTAAAAATTAAGAAATTACTAACAAACAAAAATAAAATGAGGAATTTTCTCTGATTTAATTATATTCTGGATCATATTCCACTGAAGCATTATTAGTTTAATTCTTTTCTTAGGAATCCTGCTTAATCAACTCATACTGTCTATGACTTAAAGTTATATTATGTAATTTTAAAATAAAAGGAACAACTTTGTTTTTATTAACTCTTTTCCCCAATTTTTTTTCATTGCATGTTTTCTGTGTAACAAAACGGGCATTGAAGTGGGACATTTGGACGCCACGTGTAGCTCCATTCTGGTGTTCAAATCACGTAGCAGACATTTACGCTGCATGTTGCGTATACGCCGCGTGGGACAGGAGCGTACAGCATAACGCTTATTAGCTGTGTGTGCGCAGGGAGGTCCTGGAGGAGCCTAAAGCCTTAAGCCTAGAGCCTAGAGTGAAACCATTTTTCAGCTAATGCCTTTTTAAGCGTCATCGTCGGCTTTCCCATTCGCCTTTTCCCTTTTTCCCTTTTCAATTTGTGTCTTAAGGAAGGAAAAGCCGCTCGTTTTACATTTTCGCATGCCCATTGTTGCTCATCATTTTTTGTTGTGGTTGTTGTTGTCATGTGAAAATCATTAACGCTGAGCGCTCAATTAGCTAATTATGCAAGCCAAGCGATGCCACATGGAGAGAGTAGTGCCACGTGAGGGGCGGCTGCCGAATGGGCGTGGCCCTGGCAATGAATTACCAGAACAATGCCAATGATGACTGCCACGGATGGATCTATGGAGTAGAGCTGGCTCATTAGTAGTAGAAAAGATATATGGACTCTATCAATTTTGGTGAAAAAATGAGCACAAAATTTATTCTTTTGCTATTTAAATGGGGATTTTTGCGAGGTCAAGCCTACTTATCAACATATTTGAATATTTATGCTTTTATATTATTTAGAGGAATTTACATTTACATCTACATAAAATCCGTAAAACTACGATTATGGATGTATTTAATAATGTATTAATTAGATTTAATAAATATTTTAGACATCAAGAGTGCTCCTGAACTGAAAATTACAAAATTGAAAAGAAAGAGAACCTAGAATTTAGAGGAGAAGAATAAGAATCCCAACTTATACGGAAGACCCCGGAAAAGTGTCATTCTAGTGCAATTGTGTAAATTCCGGCTATAATTCTACAAAACACCAATAAAATCTTAATCATCGATGAATCTCAGCCAAGTCTGCAGTGTGGCGATGAAAGGTAACTGAGTGTCCCGTCC
>JAEIIH010016322.1:0-17435 GCA_018904745.1 Drosophila orosa | reverse complement strand
CTTAAATACACAATTATGGAAAACGTTAAACGGAATATTAAGCTACAAAGAGAAAGCTTTGAGAGCCCGCAACAATTAAATATTAATATTTGATGAGACCGAAATTTCGCGCCTTTTCTGAGGGATCTTCAGCATTTTGAGAGGGAAATTCTACGGGCACACCGACTCGTATTTCTTATTGGACGCGCAAATTGGAAATAAATAAAAGAAATTGGCAACACTGGAAATGGCCTCCACTGGACTCCTGGTCGTGTCCAACATCAAGCACCTGGGCAAGTCCCTGCGCGCCATTGAGAAGTACGTGAACTCCCTGTACATCCACCTGAATGTGTCAGCGGGGTCAAGGTCCACTGCGCCGCCTCCGGTTTGGGGTCGCCTCATTTCTCAGCTGTACGCAAACAGCAGCAGTTACGTGGGCAGCCAGTTGGACCTGCGCGTGCTGGTGTCGCCTCTGCGACCAGGCGCCTGCGGAGCCCCCCAGCTCCGCCAGCCCGTGGACCTTCTGTTCTCGGATGCCCACCACCCGGAGCTATGCGAACGCCTGCGAGCAGACCTCAACATTAGCAAGCCCACCATCTTTCTGGAGGACACGGCCAGCTCCGACCTGAGTGGCCACGAGGACACCGCGCAGGCTCCCAAAATGTATCCTTCGGTTGTCCTGGGCGGAACCTTCGACCGCATCCATTTGGGCCACAAGATCTTCCTCACGCAGGCGGTTCTGCGCGCTTGCAAGCGGTTAGTGGTGGGCGTGACGACCTCGGCGATGACGAAGGGTAAGCACTGGATGAGTCGGCGAAATATTCTTATCTTAATGGCCTTTGCCTTTGCTATCGCCTCTGCTGCTGTCTGCAGGCAAGACGCTGCCGGACTTGATTTTGCCCGTGGAGGAGCGCATTGCCCGGCTGCGGGAGTTCCTCACAGACATCGACGGCACGCTGCAGTACGAGATCGTGCCCATCGACGATCCCTTCGGACCCACTCAGGTGGATCCCGACCTGGATATGATTGTGGTTAGCGCGGAAACGCTGCGAGGTGGCCAAAAGGTCAACGAAATACGGCAGGCAAAAAGGCTGGGGGAGCTGGAGATCTTTGTGATCGACATTGTCGAGAGCAATGTGCACGACGGCATCCACGAGACGAAGGTCAGCTCGAGTAACACCCGCATCGACCTGCTGGGCAGCCGCTGGCGTAGGCCGGAGCAGCGGCCCCACCTTCCGGCGCGTCCCCACATCATCGGACTGACGGGGGGCATTGCCTCGGGGAAGAGCAAGATGGCAGAGAGGCTGGGCTCCATGGGCGCCACGGTCATCGACTGCGACAAGGTGGCTCACGAGGTCTACGAGCCCGGCCAGGTGTGCTACGAGCGGATCGTAAAACACTTCGGATCGGGCATCCTGTCGCCTGACGGCCGCATTGATCGCACCAAGCTGGGGCCCCTGGTCTTTGCCGATCCCAAGGAACTGCAGGCGCTCAACGGCATCGTCTGGCCGGAACTCATCGCAGAGGTGAACCGAAGACTCGACGTCCTGCGCTCCCAGACTGAGGCGCCGCGCGTGGTGGTCCTGGAGGCGGCGATTCTGCTGCGCGCCGGATGGGAGACGAACTGTCACGAGGTGTGGTCTATGATTGTGCCGCCCGAGGAGGCTGTGCGTCGGATTATCGAGCGCAACAACCTCGGCGAGGAGGAGGCCAGAAAGCGACTGGCCAGCCAGGTGCCCAACCCGGAGATTGTGGCCAAGTCGCACGTGATATTCAGCTCGCAGTGGGACCCCGACTTTACCCAGAAGCAGGCGGAGAGGGCCTGGAAAATGCTCACCAAGGAGCTGGAGGCGGCGCAGAGCAGTCGCCTCTAGTGCGGAATTTGATATTGCAATTGTTAAACTCTTTTTTGTGTAATTTTTTATGTATTTTGTTGTACATTGCTTAGTTTTAAGTCGAAAGTTGTGAAGAGAAGATTGCCGGGGACGTAAATGGGAAAACGCTGAAATTTCAATGGGAAAAGCATGGGTATCCTCGGTCCTAGTGGCTCTCGCCCTTCTTGCCGGCCACCCGCTTGAAGTCGTTCATCTTGGTGGTCATGATCGGGGAGCCGATGAAGCCGATGTAGTCAATCTGTGTCACATCGCCGCCGGACTGATTGTTCTTCACAAAGATCTGGATGTTCTGCACGTTCTGGAACTTGACGTAGCGCAGATTTACGGGCACTCCGTTCTCCAGTTCCTTCTCAGCCAGGCTGCAAGTGCAAATACGGCGGCTAGTACCGGGTTGTGTCGAGTGTATAGTTTAAGGGAAACACTCACCTAAGATCCTGCACACTGGTCATGGACTCGGCCATGTCAAAGTCTATGGTGCGCGGCTGGTTGATGAATAGCTTGACATCCTTGGGGCCCAGTTGCGAGGGCGCCTTGAACTTCAGCGAGTGGATCTTGACGGCCTGGTTGAAGGTGATGGACATGATGAGCTGCTCGTCGCAGTCGGACTGCAGATAGCCGCCAGCGGAGGCCAGGGCGTGCTTCAGGCCGTGATCGTCGGATTCGTTGAGGCACTCGCATTCTTGCTTAGAGATGAATGTGTTCAGCTCCATCTGGCAAGGGTTAGGGATTAAAGTTAGTTTAGAGAAGAGATTCAAGCCTGCTTAACCCACCAGTCCCTGGCCGTAGTCTTCGCCCGCTTCTTCGCCAGCGCCGGTGCCAATGTGCTCCGTGATCTTCGCCTCCAAGCCGTTGATGTCCGCTCCCTGGATGCGGTCGATCTTGGTCCTGTTCCTGTAGAAGATGAACGTGGGCATGGCCGACACGCCCTGGCCGGCGGCCGTGTCCTGACACTTGTCCACGTCCACCTTCAGGAAGATCGCCTTGGGATACTTGTTCGGGAACATCTCGAAAATGGGAGCGATCCGCTGGCAAGGGCCGCACCATGTCGCTGTGAAGTCCACGACGACGAGGCGCACGCCTGCCTGCGCCAGCTCTGCTTGGAAGTGGGCCTCGTCGTTGATCACGCGAACGGACATAACGCTGTATTTTTTTATTTAAATGCGAATTTGCGAAGCGACAACAAAAAGATGACTGGCAGATGTGGAAAAAAAACAACAACATTAATGTGACCACCCGGCAGAGTGGAAAAATACCAAAGTTCACAGGACTCGGAACCAGTTTTATTCATAAATCAAATTATGATTGATTGGGGGGTTTCAAGGCTCTAATTACTTAGCTTTTTGGGTAAAATTTTCACAATTTTCACAATTTTCACACCTCTTTCCAACAGAAAAATGGAGAAAACGCGGAAATCGGCTACTAGCTAGTGTAGCCAGATCTCACACTGAAATCCCCTGTTTTTTCCGGCCGCTGCTTTTCTCCGAAATCGACGGCGGGCACACTGTTACTACCTCGTGGTTTTGTTTCAGGCATTTTCATTCCCATTCGCCATTTTTAAAACGCCACATTAGAGAGTTCGCCATGGCAGAAGTGGAAAAGGAGCCGACTATTGCAGAGGATTTGGTGGTCACCAAATACAAGTTGGCCGGCGAGATCGTCAACAGTGAGTTACCGGCCTGTGGCCGCCGAGGGAAAGCGGCGCTCCAGTCGCTCTGCTACGTGGCGCTTACACAATTCACTCGCACAAATGCCGCTTTCCCTTTCGCCACGCGATAATAAATCCGCCTATTTCTGGACACTCTGTTGGTTTCGTTTAATTTTAGAAACCCTGAAGGCGGTGATTGGACTCTGCGCGGTGGATGCCTCCGTGCGTGATATCTGCACCCAGGGCGACAATCTGCTCACCGAGGAGACCGGCAAAGTAAGTGGTGGCCGCCGGAAGTTTCCCCGCTGCGCGTCAGTTGTTGTTGTTGTCCAATGATTAAAACCTTACGCCTTTGAGGGGCGCCTTTGATGATAGCCACCATGTATGTGTGTCGTGCGGTCTGGCCTCCTCGTGGCTGCCAGGCGCTCGTGGGGATTAAGTGCCCACGTGCCCGACCGGCCTGTGTGTGTGGCTTTCCATTGGAATCCCGAGGATTCACAGATTATGAGATCTGAGGACACAACAGTGGCAATCGGTGATTTTCGCTGTGCAGAACCGCCCGACTAAGCCTTTAATCCCGCCGCAGGTATACAAAAAGGAGAAGGAGCTGAAGAAGGGCATCGCCTTCCCCACCTGTCTGTCCGTCAACAACTGTGTCTGCCACTTCTCGCCATCGAAGAACGACACCGATTACACGTTAAAGGCCGGCGATGTGGTTAAAATGTAAGTTTCTTTCTCATTTGAAGCGTTTCGCTCAGCTCCTTAACTCATAACTCTGTTCCTTCTCCAGCGACTTGGGGGCCCACATCGATGGCTTCATTGCCGTGGCAGCTCACACAATCGTGGTGGGTGCCAGCGCGGACAAGAAGATCAGCGGTCGCCAGGCCGATGTCATCCTCGGCGCCTACTGGGCCGTCCAGGCTGCCCTGCGTCTGCTCAAGTCTGGCGCCAATGTAAGTTTACCCCACCTTTCCTGTTATTGCCATGCAAGAAACGGATTGTCTGTTGCGTTTCTCCAGCGACTGAACATCTCAACACTTGCAAAGATCAGCGGCGACAGCTGGTAATTGCCTTGGCCTATTATTAAGGGCTGCGTGGGCTCATTGCCAGCTGTCCACATGGTTACTTTGGCTGCAGGCAACGGATTGGCTGCTGCCGAAACTCTGGCACAGTACAGCTCAACGCCTGCGGAGAGCAGCAGGGTCTATTTCGTGAACTGAACAAGTTCGTGTCTGAGAAATGTTCGGTCTTTAAAGTGGTCCACATGCATAGGAGTCTTTTTCGATGGAATAGGATCTGCAGGCAACGGATTGACTGATGCTCCAACACCTGGCACAGTTCAGCTCAACGCCTGCGGATAATAAATGCGTCAATTTCGTGAACTGAACAAGTTCGTGCCTCAGAAATGTTCGGTCTTTAAAGTTGTCCACACATTCGCAAATAGAGAGAAACAAGTCGTTTATGAATGTCTTTATCTAGTGATTGCTTTGATAGATGATTAGGATTCGATTACACCAAAGTGTTCTTTGTTTTTAGCGTCCACGTAGGGTGCCAACGTCATCACCAATATAAAATGCTTGCTAATGCCATGCTTTCCTTTTGCAGAACTACGCCATCACCGATGCAGTGCAACAGATCAGCGAGTCATACAAGTGCAAGCCCATCGAGGGCATGCTCAGCCACGAGCTGAAGCAGTTCAAAATCGACGGCGAGAAGACGATCATTCAGAATCCCAGCGAGGCGCAGCGCAAGGAGCACGAGAAGTGCACCTTCGACACGTATGAGGTCTATGCCATCGACGTAATTGTCAGCACCGGCGAGGGAGTGGTTAGTAGATCCAACACTTTACCTTGTTCATACCTCCTCCTCCTCCTCCTTGTTCGATGATTAAGAAACACGCGCTTGAGGCTGACCAAGTTGGGTCGCGAAGTTTGTCACGACAGCGTCTCGCACGCTCGGCGGGCCTTGGTTTGTAGGCTCGGCACGTGCAAACACCAAAGCCCAGCCGGCTGTTGTCCGAAGATTGCAAGATTATGAGATCTGAGAACGTCTCTCCTTGGAATCCCAGCTAATCGAATGTGCAGAACACACTTGTTAAGCCCTCGTATCCATTTGTTGTTGTTGCAGGGACGGGAGAAGGACACAAAGGTCTCCATCTACAAGAAGTCGGAGGAGAACTACATGCTCAAGCTGAAGGCTTCCCGTGCCCTGCTGGCAGAGGTTAAAACCAAGTACGGAAACATGCCTTTCAACATCCGCAGCTTTGAGGAGGAGACCAAGGCCCGCATGGGCGTCGTCGAGTGCGTTTCGCACAAGATGATTGAGCCCTTCCAGGTGCTGTACGAGAAGCCGAGTAAGTTTTATTATGCTGTATTAGGATCTTTGTAGGATTTACTTGTAAGCAAAACTTAATTCCGGACTTGGTACACCTTTGGGTGCTAAGTGCGGCCAGACATTTTGCCAGAGCGAAACCCCAGGCATTGGCGTCTTCAGCAGTTGCCCCCCAATGTGGCCTCTGTCTGAACATGCCAATGCCACAACTCGATTACATTTTCTTTTCTTGTTTAATATTAATTTAAGCAGTCTTTGGGCAAACCTTTTGTTAGCCAAACCTGTTTACTTTGATTATTTCTTTAAGCTTACTATTTTATCTTGATTTACAGGCGAGGTAGTGGCGCAGTTCAAGCATACGGTTCTGCTTATGCCCAACGGCGTCAACCTGGTCACCGGCATCCCCTTCGACGCGGACAGCTATGTGAGCGAGCACAGCATTGCGCAGGAGGAGCTCAAGGTAGGCCCACCTCTCGTCACCACCACACAAAGTAGATTCTAATGTGAAATCATTGATATGTAGGCTCTGGTCGCGCAGCCACTGGGTCCCGTCAAGGGCAAGGGTAAGGGCAAGAAGGCAGCTGCTGGAGCGGCGACAAAGGTGGAATCGGCGCCGGCCGTTGAGACCAAGGCATAGGCCTCGCGCAACACCAACACCACACCATCCCCCTTCAACAGCAAATGCTACAAAAAAAAGAAGAAAACCACAATGTGAACAATTGCGCTGCCTACCGCTGCCGCTCCCCAGATTTTTTACTATCGAATTCGTTGCGTAGTACACACACACACACACAGCCCCCTGCCCCATGCCCCTTTTGACAACCCAGCACGGCAACAACAATTTGAGGAGGATTCTGTATCATCAGCAGCAGAACGAAAACGCAGAGCCATTTCCCCGATCCCAAACGATCCTCCTCCTGTCCATCCATTAGCTGAACGGCACCGGCCGCTCCAACTTTACCTCTTTATTTCCGTTACCAAGTAAGCTGACTTCGTCTATCGGTTTGTTCAACATCATCGCAACGAAAGCAGAAGCAAAAGGAAAATCAAGAACTGTCGTCAAATTGTAACAATTTTAACGCTAAAATGATCTTTAAATATAATTCAAGATATATGAAACAAGAACGTTATTAACGCTGCGTAGTAGGTATTAAATAAAATTAACATTTTCTATAAAACAAACCGATAAATGCCATCTTTTCTTGGGGACTAGCAATGGTTGCGTTCAGCGGAACATGATTACTGATCATTTGATCGCTGATCGTGATGCAAATAGGGAGCGTAAAAATAGTGCGTTACTGATGGATTGCCGCTGGCGTATATCAATGGTTAAAGTATCTATAAAAATAAGAAATGTAAACAAAGGAAATATAAATTATTAGTCATGAAATCAGTGGCTTCCTCAGTCCCAGCCAGCATTTAATGATATTTCTGATCAAATTGAGTCTTTTTCTTACAACCCTTTCATTGCCACTCTTCTTCGAGTCATATTTCAATCGAATTTCGATCGCCTTAATGATACAATTTCAATTACATTACATTTTGTTATTGTTATTTCATGAACATATTTCAACAGAATTTATCAGTAATTTTCGAGTCAATTTCCAGTCCTTTTCGAGTCGCGCATGATATGAAACCTCTTTCAATCATTTCAACGACTCGAAAAAGACTCACCCAGGGGATTATTGGTATTCCAAATGCTGGGTGGGGTTGTTCTTTAACAATTAGTTATTAATAAGTAATGATTAATTATTAATATACATATTTATTATTTAGTTTTCTGTAGCCACAAATGCAGTCTTTGCAAGAAGGGGGCGCCATATTGAGTAAAAAATAATTGTATGACACCTTCAAAAACTATTGCTAGGATCAATTTAATAATCATTTTAGGATGTTCCGAGCCTTTTTGTTGACGTACACTTGCCCATTTGAGTTGTCTTATAAACAAAATCATATACATTTATAAACAAAATCATATACATATATGATTGTTAGCTGTAATCCGGGCGAATAGGTTCCAAGCCGATTATTTTTACAACGGCATAATGTATCATGAACGTTCATGATCACTGATTAGTAATATATCACTGATCAGTGATCAGTTGTTCTGCTGAACGCAACCATTGCTTTTACCCAAATTCGCATCAGCATCTGAAAAAGTTGATGTGATTTTAAGCGGCTCTGCAAAGATTATCCCAATTCGAATTTGAGAAGAGTGTCTATCGTTATTCTTTTCTGTTTAATAAATGCACTTGACCAGTTGTGTTTTTATTTGATACTTTTTAATTTAGTTTTGATGTTCACATTCACATTATACAGTTCGTAATTTAGATTTCTTGCTTGGTTTAGTTTAATTTTACAGTCTCATCTTTGAACTCTGGTATTACGAAAGTTGCAAGAATAACTTCGCGATCGTTACGTCGTCGTGCTAGTGTCGTGTCGTGTGCCAACCGCCCCAGCCTGCCCGGCTTCAGACCGATGATCCAATCCAATTTACGCCAGCCGCCCGGCTCCTCCTCCTTTTTCCACTTGCGTCAAACAAAATAAACAACAACAAAATACGCAATAGCTACGGGTAAAGTATATAGAAAACATGCGACCAGCAGTTGCAGCCGTCGCTGGGATGCGGATGCGGTTGCGTGTGCCGTTGCCGTTGCCAGGATCTGGGTTTTAATTGTCTGCCATCTGCTTAGGTGTACATACATGGTTTGGTGTACTCTCTACTCTTTGTGCTGGCGTCTGTGTGTTCTATTCTAGATCACGGCTCTGGCGGCAGCCTCACGGCCAGCCTAGTTATCGACAAGCACGTCCATCGGCGCCGAGGCGGTCACGTTGCTCGACTTCTCCGGCGAGTCCAGGTAGATCTTCAAAGCGCGCTCGCGACGCTGAGAGTAGCGCGTGGTTGACACACAGCCGACGCGGTCCAGGCGAGCCTTTTCCCTGGCGTTCATCTGCCGCCGCTCATCCAGCGTCAGTTCCCGCGCGGGCACGCTCTTATCTCTGTTTGGTGGATTGATTTTTAGTGTTAAGACCATCTTTCTTTCTTTCTCTGTGGCCCAAAACTTACTTGTACAGGTAGATGTTGGCCGCCTGTGTAGTGTTCAACGGATACTTGTCCACGCTGGCTGGCACCGAGTACCAACTACTGGACTCGTTGACGCTCACCGCTGATATGCTTGTGCAGGGGAAATTGCTGTTCACCTGCAGGAAGAAGAATTTACAGCTGGTTAAGATCTGTATAGGTCGGGCTTTGCACTTGTCCTACCTTCATATAGCTCATTTTGTCCACTGTTATGTCGCTGATCTGTGCCAACGAGCGTCGGATTTCGCTGTCCTCTGAAAGGGAAAGAGGGGGTTTGATAAGGTGATAGAGTATTAATGGCACAAGTTATTAAAAACGCTCCTTTAGTAACAGCTTATTACAAGTTAAAAGGTTGCATTAAGTGTGTAGAGTAGTCTTTATAATTTAAACATAATAGCTACAGTTGAACACTCCTAGTACCCATATAATCCCTTCTTATTTATGGATATTCCAAGCAAGAACTTACGGTCCAATGTGATTTCCTGGAACTTGCCAAACTCCATCTTTGCCGGACACCAACGCCTCACGAATATGGTCAGAGTATCGTCCTTGGGCTGCGGATTTACTCCCTCCTCACACTCCTGCACTATGAACTGGGAACGGGACACGAGAATTAAGCAATATTAAAAATCATACACATTAATTGATTGCTATGTATGAACTCACCTCCGCTGTGCTGGTCGAGCGCATGTCACAGTAGAGGGTCTCGTCGTTGGCCAGAATCTTGATGGGACTGCGACCGCCCTTCAGCCAGATGCGGCAGTTGTCCACCGAGAGGGTGGCATACTTGGCGTCCATGCGGTGCAGCTTGGCCACCAGCTCCTGCTTGGCCTGCTCCGCGGTAGTGTTGGCATTGTACACCCACTCGCAGACGCAGGGGAGCTTGGATGTTTCGTTGTCCAAGTCGCCGAGTCGCAGGAAGTGGATCTTGGCCTTAAACTCGTCCGGCTGCAGGGTCTTGCCCAGCTCCACGGTCAGGGTTTCGCCCTCGGTGAGGAGGACCAGCGAGTTGTTCTGGTTGCTGGACAGATTGCTCTCGTGCTTGCGCTGCAGCTTAAAGTAGGCGGCGGGCACTTGGATGAGCTGCTCAATGTGCCGCTTGAAGGCGCCCATGCGCATATGGGTGCCCACAAGCAGTTTGTAGGCGCGCGTTGGTTTCCTCAGCTGCGCCTCCTCGTCCGACTGGTGGCCGGAGCTGGAGCCAGTGCCCACCACATCCACGCACTCTATCCGACTGGCGTGGAAGAAGTGTGGTGTGGTGTTAGTGGGCAGCAGCAGTGGATCCAGGGGATCCGCCGCCGCATAGCTGCCGTTGCCATTGCAGTAGGCATGAACACGCATCATGGCGTCGTGGGAGGCCGCCTCATCCTCGGGACTGGACAGCTGCGGCGAGTGGCTGGTGGAGCTCACCTGGCTGTCGCCGCCGCCGCGATGTGCTAGGTTATCCGACTCCACCAGGGTGCGATCCCCGTCGCTCAGGCTGCTGTCCTCCGAATTGGACTCGTGACTGGGCTGGGTCAGTGGCTCCAGCAGATCCCGCTTGTAGCGCCGCCAATCCGAATCGTTGCTGGAGGACTCGTGGCCAGATCCCACACCGTTCATCATGGCGGCATCCACAACGTCACCACCGCTAGCAGACTGACGAATGGAGAGCCAGACAGAGAACAGGAAAGTTCAGTTAAGTGGGAATGGAAATGGGAATCTCTCGATTCGAAACTCACCTCGACCGACTCCACGCTGGGCACGCCCAGCACCTCCAGGCTGGCTGCATCCGTGTTGGGCACGTTTAAGTAAAAGTATGTGATGGATTTGAACTGGGTGTTGGCCAGATTCTGAAGCTGCTGCAGCGCCTCGGGCGTCGGGTGCGGATCGTAGGCCACAAAGGCCTTGGGCACCGTGCCGCGCACCGTGGCGAGCAGGAACGGCTGCTCACTAATGTGCAAACGGACGGCGATGGAGCGACGCAGGACGTCGCTGGCCTCCCGCTCCCGCGCTGCTGAGTAAACCAGGAAGGGACCGTCCATCGCCATGGTCGATAGATCTACCATAAACACATACCAGGTGATGCCGTCCGGGGCGTACGTCTCGAACTGCTGATCCTCGGCCCGGTACTCCAGCAGGAAGTCCAGGCTGTAGTTCTGCGAGGCCCGCAGCTCGGTCAGGGTCGGATCTGTGCAGTTCTCCAGCGACTGGATAATCGTGTCCATTGTGGAGTTGTAGGCCACAAGGCGGCAGCGCGAGATCGGCGCGAATTGTTCCACGCTCAGCATCTCGTAGGCGGACATCAGCACAGTGTTGACGTCGAAGCTCTGCGACACATAGACCCGCGTAATCTTCATCTTCTTAAGCAGAGGATTGTAAAAGTAGACGCGCGGCTTGTACAAGTCCGGAAGCGCCAGGTCAGTGACTGTGATGTGTCTTCCCAGGCGCGTAACGCGAGTCTCCTCCTCCGAATGCAACTTG
Source organism: Drosophila orosa (assembly GCA_018904745.1). NCBI lineage: Eukaryota > Metazoa > Arthropoda > Insecta > Diptera > Drosophilidae > Drosophila > Drosophila orosa. The sequence continues at coordinate 6,040 of JAEIIH010016322.1, read as the reverse complement.
GGCAGCAGCGTCTTGATGTGCTCCGGAAAGTCGGCCACCTTGGCGACTCGCTCGTTCCGCTTGGCGTCCACCTGGCGGTACATCAGCATGTAGGCGTTGGTGCTCGAGGTGTAGGCACTTGAGTAGTAGCTGCCATTGGGTCCGCCGAACGAACGCTGGATGTCCTCCTGCGTAATCTGTGGGCAGGCAGTAGATAGGAGTTAGAAGGTTGAGGGAAACCAAAGAAAGGAAGGAAGAACCTACCGTGGACACATTCTGGTCGTTGAAGCAGAACCACTCGTTGCTGTCAAAGTCCTTGATATAGGCATAGTAGTGGCCACCCGAGGCGCTGCCCGAGTGGATCATAATGGCGAACAGCTCGTACATATACGGACCGGAGCCCTGCTTGGCGCTCTTGCTGGTGCTGCTGCTCATGTCGATGCCCTCGTCCTCGTCGTTCAGATCGTTCTCGTGCTGACTGGAGCTGGCGGTGGTCACTACGCCGCTGCTCAGGTTGTCATCCTCCATGGCCGAGCCACTGTCCGCCGTGCTGCAGTCGTCCACGGTGCCGTTCATCTGCGAGCTCTGCTCGCCACTGTTGCCGCTCCGGTTGATGAACGTGTTCAGGTTGAGCGTTTGCGGGAAGGTCACTCTGAGAAAGAGGAGGGATTGATTGCTATGCAAATCTGATGCCTCGGACTGACGAACACTCACCTATCGTTGAGCTTGAGGCGGTGCATGGTCTGGTAGTCAAAGTCGAAGCGCTTCAGGTGCAGCGTGAGGACGTAGGGGAAGGACTTGAAGTGCAGGCCCTTATGGGCGTCGCACTTCTTCTTGCACTTCTCGCACAGATACTGGTTGTTCCCATCTAGTGTCTCCGGCTGGACGAAGCCACGCAGAGCCTCCTCGATGCTGCCGTAGGCCGAGCTGCTGCCGAAGGGACGCACCGGCAACGGTATGTCCAGGAAGGTGTCCTCGCGCGTCTTCTCCGTATTGCACTCCAGACACTTGACATAGTCGTTCATCTTGCCCTCGTACAGATTGGAGATGAGGTTGGCCTGCTTGGTGTTCTTGAACTTGTGCTCCAGGGCGTCGAACATGACGCGGCACAGCTCCTGGATGTCGTGCTGCTGCCACGCCTCGGTCGAGTCCCAGCCAAAGCTGCGAGTCAGATCCGTGGTCTCCACCGCCGGTTTGGGCGAGGTCTGTAGGTTCAGGAAGAGTTTCTGCAGCTGGTAGGGTATGTTCTTGGCTTCGTTGTCGTTGTCAAACTCCCAGCGATACAGGGCGTTGCGGAACTCAGGCGTCATGTACAGCGCCTGCAGCAGACTGTTCAGATAGCAGGTCATCGCCTGGTTTACGAGTCCCACATAGCCCCTGGGGCCACCGTTGGCATGTCGAACCGCCTCTCCCTCCGTTTCTGTGGTGGCCGAGGCCACAAAATCGGAGGCAGTGGCCCGCTGCCACGAGGGCAGGTCATCGCCGCCGTATTTGCGGCGATAAAAGTTGGATACAGCCGGATCATTGCCGTCATCCGGTCCACTCGCAGCTTGATCCCTTTCTCCGGTCGCACAAGCGTCGCCTCCGTCCATGTCGCTGGCCGGAACGCCAAAGTCGTAGCCCGGTCCGAGCATCGTTGGACTTGCAGAGGCGCCGAGAGCCAGATCGTCGTCCGACAGCTGCTCCGCATCCGAAATGAAGAGCTCCGACGATGCATCCTCCGAAGGCGAGATGAGGTGCTGCAGTTGGTCGGAAATATCCGCTTTGGTCAGCGTGTCGATGGGCTCGCTGTTCAGCTCCTTGATGGGCGACGCCGGCTTGGCGGGACTTGGAGTCTCGAGACTGGTTTCTGCCATTGCCTTAGCCTGCGACTTCTTCGGACTCGCCTCGGAAGTGGTGGCGGAGCCAGCTTCTGGTGTGCTCTTCGGACTCTCTTCGGGGCTGGCCTTGGGAGCTTCCTGCGAAGCTTGTTGCGACTTAAGACTCTTCTTTTCCGGCGAGGACTTGGTAACTTTGGTAACCTTGGTAACTTTCTCGGTGCTCGGCTCGGCAGCGCTGGGCAAAGAGTCGTCGCTCGTTGTTTTCGACTTGCTCGGGGACGTGGAGCCCGACGCCGGCTTCTTCTTGATCTTCTTCTTTTCGCCAGTGGCGGCCGGGCTCTTGGCCTTCGCCTCGTCGGACTTGGCAGTGGCCGCCTTTTTGACCAACACCTTCTTAATGGGCAACTCGAAGCGTTTGCCTACGTCACCATCCCAGCTGCCGGAGGGTAGCAGAACCAAGTGATTTTTTAGCTGGCGCTCGAAGCCATCCACCTCGTACAGCAGCTGTGAGTCCAGGGCATTCAGGTTGACCTTTCAAGACGGTTGGTTAGTTAGTTAGTTAAGGCAAGGAGACAGAGCACCACCGCTTACCAGATCCTTGTTGTTGTGGGGCTGCAGCAACAGCTCAAACTTTGCGTAGGGGAACTGGGTGCCGATGAGGTCGATCACTCGCTTCACCGTATAGTGTGAGCGCACCACCACATTGATCTTCTTCTGCTCGGAGCCGGGCGTCTGGTCAAAGACCGAGACGGTGCACTGCTGCTGCTCACCGCTCTCCTTGTCCTTGTCCATGATGTCCTGGCTGCGGGTAGTTCAAGCGATGCTGCTGATGCAGGTCCTGCGAGATGGAATTGAAAGTGAAACGATGAGCTCTCTACTCATGAATTTTGGTATTAGGATTTGAGCTTATTCTGAGTTCTACGGGCTGTCATGACACCTTTGACGTGGCCAAGTTGCTGGTCATGGTGATGATGGTGATGATGCCCCTGCTAAGGCAAGTAAATAAGGAAGAGCTGTTGCGAAATCTTCTTGTTTTCGCGACCTCATTCGCGAATAAAGCAGCCGCCGAAAATCGTTGCCCCAGCCGCCGCTATTGACGTGCTCCGGGCTCGCTTTTCGCGCCTTATTTGTACGGGAATAGCGCGCCAGTTGGCGTCTATATATAAGCACGTACGCCCATCGCCCATCGTCCATCCTCCATCCTCCATCGCACGTCGTGACTCACGCGCAGTGGAATTTTGGTGGTAAACAAGCGAAATACCCATTGGCCAGCTCCGGGAGGATGCTACATCTGCGATATGACTGGACATGCATAAATTTTGCTACAAAATGTCACATGCATGTTGAGTTTTCTTTGTAGGAAGGCACTCGGTCGGTACTCGGACTCCACATCAAAACGGAAGTGGTGGTGATTATATGGCTTAATATCTGGCGCCAGCATTGTGGCAGTGCGCAAATTGCAAGTGTCCCGCCCACACAAAAGTACATATAACCATATTATCCATAGGAATAATATTCTAGAAGAATTTGGTGAGACGGAAAGATTTAAGGGGAGCAAATGGGGAAATTGTGGATTAATATATGAACTTCTCCATTATTAAAACCAGCGGAGAGCACGAGATCTAACGAAAAAAGCTAACGGTTTTAGCAGCGTGAGCAAATTGAGCCACGTAGTGCCCTTCGCTGACTAAAACCAATCAATACTTTACTACAAATAATACAGAATAGGTTTCTTGAAAAGATCCAATCAATACTTTATTAAAAATAATATAGTATAGCTTTCTTGCCAACGCTTTCTTGATTTATCTGACATTTATCTATGGACATTTCTGCTCTGATTTAAATGCCTCTTTTATGGGGCATAATTATGCTTGAAAGAAGAGCATTTGCATGCCAATGGATTCTATATTTAAGTCTGCTCAATATATATTTGGCAATTAATTTCTCGAGATTTAATGGCGTCTAATTGAGTGTCCAATGCAATTTAAAGATTGCGTTTTCGCAATGTTTTTCCAATGCGCTAAACCGAAATAACCACAAGTTGTATGTACAAGATACACAAATGTAGAGGCTGCTCTGCCTCTCACTCCGTGTGGAAGATGCACCGCGGCGGGATGTGGTGATGTCCAAAAACACATGTTGGATGGAAGAGCAAGAGAGAGTGATGGGGGATCCAAAAAATGCTAATACTCGAGGGGCCAGCAACCAGCGGCCAGAAATCAAAATAAGAAAAAACCCGTGCTGCTAAAAATAAAGACAGGCGGCGACAGCGACAAACGACAAAACAGCAGCGGACGGAAAAAGCACACACACAAAAAGTTGAGAAGACTACGCGTATATCTGGCTATTTGTAAATGCGAAGGTTTTCAACTAGACTCGGACTCGGATAAGTATGTATCCATCCGCCGGAATGGCGGATCGGCAGCCCCCTCAATATTTACATGATGACGATGTGAATTCTTGCGTCAAATGTTTGTGTTGGTTTCTCGGGGCATTACAGAAACCGATATCGCGAGTTATCATATAGACAGACAGGGGCAGGGGGAGAGAGCGCGCAGCGCCTGTATTCTCGCATATATTTGTGCTATTTTTGAAACTATTTGGGCAATGCGAAATCTATGATAGTTTCGACTGTGGGGGCGAGTGTTGTGAGTCGAGAGATGAGTGAGAGGTGGCGGCTGGCTGCCGGAAATCGCACAGGATTCCTGGGGCAGCAATCCAACAAGTCATATAATGCACACACAGCACACACAATCTCCATTACGACATGCTGGCTATTCTTAGACAAACTTCACTTGGAGCACTTGCTGCTGCTGTGCCCCACGTTTGGGTGAATCAGTGTGTATATGCACTGCCTTTACCGTCCGTCGTCCGATAGATAGTGCCGTGCCGTTTCCAACTAGAAGAGCAGCCGAGCGCCGTCAACGCACGACATAGTTCACGCGTGTACTGGCCGATTCGGATACCGATCGCCGCATTCGCATTCGGACTCGCATTGCGATGCCGATGCCGAAGATATCCCACCCGATCTGGCAATTGCTCGGCCAAGAGCGTTTCTCTCTGCCGTTTGCAAACCACAACGACTGATAACAATTCTCTGGGGGGTCTGCCAGCGCCTCCTTTGCCGGGAAACTGCATTGCCCCGAACCCCAGCCTGAGCCCTGGCGGATTACTCAATGGATATAGTCGATGGACTAGCGAAAGTGCTATTAATGTTTGCGATCTCTCTCTCGCTCTGTCTCTCCTCTCTGACTGCGGGAATGAATGACTATTTTTATATGAGGCTGCAATTGGCGCACTGAGACATCCTTTCCACAGGCGCCATGACTAATTGCTGACCACTGCCGCCGCCGTTGCCGCCGGCGTGGCGATTGCAAAGTCTCTCGTTTGCGCAACACTTTGGGGCCCTAGGTTCCAGTGGGCGGTGCTCGTCGGGTGTTCCCCGATCGGTCAAGGCTTTGTTTCATGATGTGCGTGTTTGTGTGCTTGTGCGCGACCCGAAAAGTGGCCCCATCGAGTGTCCTTCGGGGCCTGGAAGGTGGCCCCACAAACTAGGCGCGTCCATATGTCGCAAATTTGAGGGGCCGCCGTCGCCGCCGCTGCCGACTTGTGTTTTCTTCGCTGTGCCTGTATATGTGCTGTGTGTACCTCCCCGCGCGCACTCACTCACCTCGATGAGTGTGTGTGAAAATACTGCAGTGTATTCCTGCGGTGCGGTGTGCTGTGGGAGTGTGTGCGGCGAATCTCCTCCTTCGGGGCTCTGCTTTCTCACTTCCTGTCTGCCTCACGGCGTCTACGGCCAGTCGGTGCGCGCTTGAAATCCGGTTAAAACGAGGCTCGACGCGACATTTTTTACAAATGTTTTTTTGTTGTTTCGCTGTTTTGGAGGTGCTCGGTAGTGTGACTGCCGCCCCGCGATGCGGAAATACCGAGCCTGTGCTAAGCAAAAGCTGTGCGTTTTTAATGCAGGGTCGTTTGGTCACACTGGTGGCGATTTAAAATTCCTCACTTTCTCCTGTTCTAGTTGTTTTTTCTCAACTGCCTTATATTATTTGATATTCCAGATAAAGAAAAAGCACAAAAAAAACGAATTTTATAATGTACTGGCCTTTTTTGTGCGTTGCCTCAAAATAAACCTTCAAAAATTGTGGGCATGAATTGAATACCCTTAACGTATAGGGATTGGTTGCGTTCACCAGAACAACATGATCACTGATCAGTGATGGATTGTTATCGATAGT
>JAEIIH010016297.1:0-13507 GCA_018904745.1 Drosophila orosa | reverse complement strand
AAAAATGCGTAAATGAATGCTTTTATGAGAAATAGATTTACCTAATCCCATTAATACAATTAGAAAGACCATGTTGTGGCCTTTAATACGGATTTGCATTCAAATGGCATCGGATGGCTGTTTGCTGCATTTAATTGGAATATACAAAACTTTTTGGGCAACGAATGCTCAACATCCTCGGACACGAAACAGTTTCATTTGTTCCGTCAGTTAACAAACTGCAAACTGGAACTTCGCTTAGCAATTTGCTAAATTGAAATTTGTCATACAAATGCAGATGCAGACACAGATGCACTTCTCCCGGCTGGCCGGTATATGTTGTGTATGGTATCGCATTTCTGGGAGCTGGGGTTTTAGGGGGACGGCATGGTAATGCTTATTTAATGCTCTCCAATGCAGGTGGCATAGAATTTTCGGTAGTCATTCGACATTCTGCAGAGCATTCTTGAACACTCGCAGCAGCCCCGTGCAATCCAGTCCCCGCACTTACCGCTTCACCAAAGCCTTGTGCTGATTCTCCTGGCTGACGGCAATCATGGCGTGCTTGCTGGTCGGGACCTCCTTCTGCCGGATCGTCCAGTAGCAGGTAACGTTCCTCGGATACATTCCGGGATAATTCGGACTTTGCAGGCGACACTTGTTACGATAGCATTCATCGAATTGCCTGGTACAATAGGTGCCAGGTGTCACACGGCCCAATTCGAGCGGCTTATCGGGCAGTCCGTATCTGGAAAAGGTGGAAATGAGGCCGAGGGGTCAGTTGCCAGTTCACTAAGTGTCGTGTGAGTTCATGCTCGCTTTTGGTTCGTGGGTGTATCCCTTGAATGGTATTTAAGGCAGGAACAAAAGCACAAAGACCAGAAATTTGCATAAAATGTGCTACGGGTATTGCACACGCATCGCCCACTCGAATCCCGCTTTTGTATAGATGGTCAAACCTGGACTCCTATCATTGTTTAGTTTGCTAATGGTGTGCACACGAGTCTCGCACTCGAACAAAAACCAGGGACAAAATATATTCATTTTGTAGCATTGGGTAATTTGAAGCCCTGAATAAAAGCCGCAAGGAATTTAAATTGAAATAATAATCTAATTTTCTTCTAGTTTAATGATGCCTAAGGAAGCTCTGTTCATATGTATTTATTTAAGCTTTAAATCGGACTTCGGAGATAATTTATTACCCAAAACCTATTATTTATTTTAGGTAAAGTTTTAAACAATTATTTTATATTGAGTTTAGCTCTGAAAAACGATTCGTTTTTTGCCTTGCACTCGTAAATTGTGCGAAACCTATTGAAGCGCAAAAATACATTTCCATTTATACTTTGCTCGCTCTCTAATTTTCCACGCGCAAACAAAAAGCGCGACACATGGAAAAGTAAGTGAAAAGGACTGGCAATACAGGGACAAATTTGACACATGCCTAAGCACGGCGCACAAATGGATTGCTCGACAAATACACGAGGTGAGGATACTACAGCAATTCTATTGAACAGCTAGACAGTCGGTTCACGAAGCTCATGTTTTATGTAGGCGACTCCCCATTTTCCTTCCTCCACCTCGTGCTCTTCAATTTTCCCGAAAAGCCATCCCCAAGGCAACCAAGTGGCATTGTTCTTTCAGGTAGAACGATTTAAGTTTTAAGCAAGTATCTTCAAATAGAAACATCTACAGAAAGATGAAAGCCGGAGCGGGAGAAGCTGAAACAGACTGATGACATTACCTGTGCAGGGAGGGGGAATCGGATCGGGGAGGACCGGGGAAAATGCATCGAACCAATATCAATTGAATACTTTTCAAGCTGCACAGATATTTGTCAGTTTGCCGGGAATTTCCGGGCTGCAACTTACCTCACAACTGCATCCGACTGGCTTATAAATTTATATCTTATGCTGAACTCAAAGGGCTTCTCGTCTCGGATATTGCGTGGCGGATGAAATACCTGCAAGAAATGCAATTTCAAATGTTAAAATGCCAAAAAGTGCAATCATTGTGAAAATGTTCCAGCGCAGACGTGACTGGAGTTACTCTCCTCGTAAGCATAAGCAATTGGAATTTCTGCTTAATGAGTTCAGCGCTTCCTGTTTTTTAAACGCATGTGTACTTGGTGAATTTACTACTTTTTCAGTAATAAGTTAGTTTTATTGTATAAATAAATATGTATTTAAAAATATTTTTCCTTCGAATTTGTTATTAGTTTTGGCTTTGTATATGGAGTAAACAAATTATAATAAATCGACGGCCCAATTAAAAAGCATTAACTTTGATGTCACTCTCCTCGCGATACTGGGATCTCTCAGTCAAAATGTGCCACCTACACTCGCAATTTCCCTTTAATTGTGCAATCTGGGAACCGTCCTTTGATTTTCCTTTTTCCTCATTGCCATGTCAACTGCTCATCAACACTTTGGACGGCAAGAAGTGTCCGAAGGAGTGCCCTCTCACACACCGAATGAATTTTTATTAATTTTCATAATTTATGCGCGGCAACTCGACGGCAGAAACTGAAACCAGAATCTCGCCCTGCAGCTTCCCACACGGACGTGTGTCCCGTCCTGTAGGCCTCCTTGTCCATTTGCCCATTTTTATGGCAACGCGTTTATTTAAAAATTAATCAAAAAGTGGCAATGGCATTGCTTCATCGCCTGACTGCCTCAAGTAAACATTACGCATACGCCGTGTGCTGCGCAGGAAAAGTTCTTCAATATTAAATGAAAACGGAAAGGAGGACATGTAAACTTTGGGATGAGCAGGAGATTTTCTGCTCTGAAGAAATAATTGAATGGGCTGCAAATCTACCCAGGCATGTTGATGGAAATGTGGAGCAAGTAATGCATCTGTCGATATGGCAACAATGGGACATTGGAAGCTCTTTACTTTGTCTTGTGCCCTTTACGCTAACGTATGGGGGAAATTAAAATAAAAATCTGAACAAAATCTGCGACATCTCAGATTAAGAATAATATTTATTTTATAAGGAAAACTATATTATATTGTTCAACTTTAGAACGTTAAGTCAGAATTATTGAATGTTTGGATAGATGAGTGTTAGTTAGTTTTTAAAAATAGGTTTTGGGTTCGACACTGTCGGTATTTTATTAAAAACTTGGACAATTTAAAATATTTAAGTTCCAAATTGCTGTGCGTCCCTCGTGTCCTCACTCGCGCACACTCGCACTTACCTTCACCGACGCTGTCACCGTGGATGTTTCGCTAAAGTACAATTGCGGTCCCGTGGCCTTCCCGCACCAGGAGCCGCCGGTGAATGGGCGTCCCAATTCGCTGAGCTGCCAAGTAAATAAATAAAAATTTAATTAATTAAAAATCAAGTTTGTTTCGCTGGTCACCCGCCCACAGACAACCAAACAGAAGGGCTAAAAGCAATTTCCCTCCAAAAGGCTATGACGCAACATTTAAAGCCGTACACACACATCCTTACACGCTGACACATTAAAAAATTGGGTTAAGTTATAGAGTTCGTACACTCTTATTGATTTTATTGGCACTGGGTAAGTGAAAAACACATACAAAATTAATAAACGCACGTTACGGGTGGCCATCTGGCGTTGGGCTAATGGATTATGAGTGCGTGCCGGGCGGTGTCATTTTTTTTGTATTTTAACGACCACCTTTTCCGCTCAATATTTGATTGTTTTCCTTGTCCTGCCTCCGCAACGTGGCACTTGGCACCCAGGACAAAAAGAACTGCAGCATGCATTTGGGCAGGTATTTTATGCATGCGGAAAACTGCCGGCCATCGTCGAAGGTGTGCGAGTAGCAGCTGAAACAACACCGCGGCCGGGCAAGCCATGCGAATTGCCACTGCAAGTGCTGGCCCATAAATGTATTTACATTGTGACCAAAAAGGGGCCCCAAAGCTAGTCAATCGCATAGTGGTTAAATTATTAACAGGGACAAGGGAAGGTTACCAAAAGAGAGTGGGAATTTTAGGAGGAAGAAAAGTATATCGAATAAAGCCGACATCGGTGTATTCTGAGAGATTTACACAACATTCAATTTGAATGAATCCTTCCATAGCAACTAAGATTATCTGGCCTCTTTATCTCAAATTGAAGTTACAAATTAAAAGATGATTAGATGTAAAATTCAGCTTAATAGAACAATATTATACTGGTCTAAGCTGAAACAGTAATAAATCACGGAAAACATTGTAATACATCCTATTTATTCGCAACAATCAACTACATATTTTGATTAAATTATTATTATTTTAATTTTTAAATTAAAAATGTTATAGTAACCTTTGCATAAGCTTTGAGTTCAGTAAGCCCCAGCAACTACCTAGGTATTTCAGCACATAAATCTTTCATTTTTATGAAACGACAAGGTAAATCTACTATAGTAGTCATCATATATTCATAGTATAAATATACTATATTATACAATTTCGTGCACTCTATACGTGAACCCATTAAATAAAAATCCTCTGCCCATAGTTGGGCCTCTTTTCGCCCCCGGACAACTGACATTTATTGAGCCTGGTTGCATAGGCAGCATTAATATTGCCTATACCAGCAGGCGGAGGACACTGCCGGGTCCTGTTTCCAATATTTTTTTTCCCAGCCTGCGGCCTGGGTCAGTGGCCACCAGTCGATAAATGTGGGGATAGGAAAACTGTAGCGGCAGCGGCGACGGCAGCTCATTTACACTGAGGTTCCAATTGATTAAGTTTTTAGTTAATGGGTTATTTGAACTGAACCGACGACCAACGACGAGGCAGGCCTGGGCAGCCTTAGGGCTTCTGTGGGTCCTTTCTCCCCTGACATGTCCTGCGGCTACCCCAAACCCAAACAACAATTTTTGCTGTAATTGCAAAGTCGCCAATCGAGGTCTGGCCAATATTTGTAACTGGTTAGAGTTGCAGTTGCACTGGAGTCGAGTCGGTCCATTGCTGCTGTCATATTGAATGACCAGGGCAAGTCCATTGGCCATCCTGCTCTAGCGTTCAGCCAGGATGAGTGGGGATCGTTGGTGGATTGGGCGAGAGGGAAGAGGGGCAGGAGAGGCAGGAGAGGCAGCAGAGGCAGGAGAGGCAGGAGGCGATGGCCACAGGCAGGCTTGACTGACCGGCATAATGGTAATTTTCTGATTTCGATTTTGTGTAAATTCATTGCAGCCTCTGCCTCTGCTGAAGTCCTGGACTCGGGCCTCTTCTACTTACACTCGGAAAAAATAGCATACTCACAAAGTTTATATATTAAGTTGGAATATTTTAAAACGCTTTCATGATGTTTAAAGTTTAGTCTGTTCAAATTGATGTTGCAAAATTAATGTTGATATATGTAGCTCTCAGTCAAGTATTTTTAAATTAACTTGTGTTTGATATCAATGAAAATTGTCCGAGTGCATCTGCCTGCTACCCCTCCCCACAGATTTCCCACCATCTTACCCCATTGGTCGTTCCTCTTCATCATCGTCATCATGTCCATTGTGTGCACTGGAGCGTTATTAGCATCGACTTCATAACGAATTATTGGATATTCGTCCTTGTGTGTGTGCCTTTTTCTCTGCTCTTAGCCCGCTTCCTCAATCGTAGCCCTATCTGCTCTTGCTTTTTCTGCCTCGATTTGTGTTGGTTTTAAATTGATTGAATTATTATTGTAGCAAGATATTTTTTGGCCCGCTCTCGCCCTCTGGTTAAATTATACAGTAAATTTATTTGATTAGGCCAAGGCTAATAGTGCCCGACTTTTTGGCCAAACATTTGCTCACATATCGGTCGGAATAGTCACATGATGGCCGAACTTAAAATGACGTTTAATTGGGAGAAGAACGAGGTCAGTTACTCAAACACTTTGTAATGGAATAATAATAGGAAATTATTAAGATTGGTTGACAAAAATCGTTCCCCTTCTTATGTGAAAAACGAAGTTTTGTAAAAGATTTAAAATAATACATTGTAGGAAGTCTGATTCTGATCATAGTATTCCGTACTCTAAGGTGTCAATCCCTAATAGCCAATTGGTTCGGCAGTTTACGAAACTAAATACCGTTTTCTGGGTAATTATTATTTAATGTATTTTTCATTTGCTTGCCAGTATAATTTATTTAAATTTTGTTCAAAATTAACAAACTCAGAACCGTTAACTGTGAAATGTCTAATGGTACTTTTGGATACATTCCAGACACGCCCACAAATATCAGCATGGCATTGTTCGGAGCTCAGGGATATCCCTTAAACTCAGTACACACACACTGAGTGCGATACAAGTTTTATCTGATTTGCTGATGTACTGGCATCCGCTGAATCCTTCTCGCCTCATAATCTGACAACAATAAACAAAGGCCATCGCTTGTCAGTATGCAGCCCCTCGGCCGTCGTGCTGGTTTCAACTTAATTGTGAAACAATTTAAGCGCATAATGCCGGCTCCGTCCCACTGTCGCCGCTGCCTCTTTGATTTATAGTAATTTAAAGCATTCGGCATATTACACATACATTATTTAAGCGTGACGGCTTTTAATTTGCAATACAGAACCACGGGGGCGAGCGAATAAATAAGCACAGGAAATGCTCTAAGCTTGAGAGACTTTTGCTCGGCAAAACTCGTAAATTTCCACTAACTTTCGTGTGGTCAATGTTGAGTTATGAGCTTAACCAAGGCAAAGTTGTTAGACAATGTATACGTATTATATGTGTATATGTATTTAGTCCAATAAAAACTATTGACAAACTGAAGCAGGTCCAAGCTGCTTTCACTCCTTTGCCGTTGTCCTCTGCTCGGAAGGCGAGGGGCTGGGGCTGTTATGATTGTCAAATATTGAATCATTTGCCCAAGCTGCTCTCGCAAGGACACTCAAGGATAACAGCCTTCCGCCCGCCCTGCTGCTGGCTTTGTTGTTGCTGTTGATTTAGGTTAATACGTTTATGCATAAACTTTATTATTTATGATAAGCAATATTAGCAAATATACAAGAGGTCCGGCAGGAGGTCCGGCAGGAGGTCCGGCAGGAGTTTTAAGCGTCCAGGAACATAGACAAAGGCGTGAAGGACCATCGAATTACCACCTAAACTTAATAACAAAAATACTTACATAAAATTAATCAATATTTTTGAAAAATAGTTAATTTTTAATGAGTTTCAGTATAGTTATCAACTTGACTGTGCCTGTAATATCTGTATTTGAATAGATTCGAACTAGGAGATGTTAAACTTATGGTAGTTAGAGGACTTGAATCTATACTAAGGACATTCGCTCAGTTCCCTCCAAGAGCCAAAGATTGTTTTGTGAATTATTAAAAATAATTCCGAAAAGGTCAAGATAAGGACAGCCCGGCTTGCTCCCCTTTTGGCCTGTTACAAAATGCATGAGACAGAATGTCCAACTAAATTGAATAAATGATTAAACTGAAACTTCGGGCCCGACAAGGGGCGCTGGACCTGAGCCTGGCCTGGAACAGGGTAAATCATATATAAACGTATATGTGGGAAGGCAGCGGATATAAATTTTCCGTTTCGGTCAAGAATTTATGTGGCCAGGCCATGACACGCATTATTTATACAGATCGAGGGGCCGGGAGGGGAGTTTACAAAACCGCGTCAGCAGTTAAAATTGCCTTCAGTGGCGAAAAAATACCAGCTTCGATGGAAATGGAGTTTTTGAAGGGGGAAAACACAACACAAACCTGCGGTTAGTTACGAGTCTATACACAACTGCAATGATAAAAGTGAACAACAGTGCGCGGGCAGCGTTAAAAAATTTTAAATATTTAAATTCGTTTTAAAAATAAAATGTATAAGACAGACACCAGAAATAAAATTGAAGGGAAGTGTTTCGTTGTCAAATTGAAATCTTTAATACTCTTTGAAGCAAAATATTCTGTAGTTGTTTATAAATATATGGGATTAAAAATGCAAAGAGAATCAGCAGGATTCTCTAAATCACTGGTTATTTTGTTCTTGTTTTATTTTGAGTATTTCTAGTAAAGTTTATATTACCTAAAATAAATATATTAATCATAGTAAATAATTTAAGATATGCAAACCTTTAAATATTAAGTTATTTTTCAAAAATATTCTCATAACTACATTATTATATTTGATATCAATTGTTGTGAATTGTTTGTTACCCATATATCGACAAATGAAGTTAATAGAATGCATCGAAATTCACTATGTCAGTATAGAAATATAATTACCAATCAAGTAATGAAAGCTCTTATCCAGCATATGTACGATTCTTCGTTGGTTAAGAAAAATATATGTTTGAATTTAAATCCAAGATAATCCAAGTCGCCCCACGTATATAGCAAGAACTATCACTAATTCAAATCGGACCTCATATAAATTTATTTCATTGCCTGCGAATGCATAAATACCCCCAGCAAGGGTAAGGATACGGTTTGCTCTCGGAAATTGTGGCGCCAATAAAAACTAGAGGCCTGCTCCATGGCCGCCCCTCGTCCCTTTGCGGAAATCCCTCAACGCCGTACACATGTCAAGCGCCAAATGAAACCTCAACAGGACAGCCCAGGAGTGCAGGCGACTGCACTGGATGGCTATTCCATATCCCGTATTGCAGCTTCCGTTTTCCCAGTTTTTTGGGACGAGCACCGCAAAATGTCGGCGCACGCCCCACGCTTGTTAAAATTTATTGTTGCACAAAGAGAGACCGGGAGATACATGGACGACCCGCGGGGAAAAGCGAGGGGAGTTTCCCGAGCCTACGGAGCTAAACTAATAGAGGTTTATGGTTTTCCAACGGACCTGCCGTCGGGCGAAAAAAGCCCTCTCTAGTTAGCAGAGGAAAATGGATCCAATGAGAATCTGTAGTCCCGGGAAAAGTGTAGAGATTATGCGACGGAGTTTCCGCGAAAAGTGGTCCTGTGAAAAGGAAGCCTAATCCTGGAGGGTTGTATTATTCCTCTCAAAATGTTGCAAGTATAACAGCGCAATTTTAACAATAATAATAAGAAGTGACATACAAAATGTTTTTTTATGCAAAATATATGATTTTATACATTATTCTATTATAATATTATATATAACATATTTAAGTATAACCGATTTAAAATAAATTATTGTTATTTATTCAATTCAATTCAATTTAATGAAATAATATTAATTAACTTAGCAGTTCTCCCAACAAATCCCTCAGATTTTCATTTCTATAAAGCAGGCAACGTGTGCATAATATATGCTGGCCAACTTCATTTGGCAGGAGTTCACTTCGAACACAAGATTAAGCGACTCTATATATATTTTCGCCATTTGCATTTCAGCACTCCAGTGCGAACATTTTATTTAAGCCCCAAATTAAAACAGCTTAAGATATCTTGGGAGCAGTGGGAAAACGAACAAACGGACTGAAGTTTATCAAAAGCGATTCAAGCTGAGCCAGTCAACCCGAAACCGAGATAAAGATACAGATGCAGATTCGCAAAGTGAAACAAAAACTGAAATAGAAGCGGATTCAGATACAGATACAGATACAGATACAGTTACAGATACAGAAACGAAACGGAGGGAGCCTTTCGAACATATTGCACAAGTCAATTACAGGGATTTAGTGAGCTTTTTCGTACATTTTATTTGGCCAGGATTTCGGTTGAGCACAGCATCGCCATTCCTCACTAAATGTGTCCGCAAAATTTGCGATAAAAATATATACCACACAGCACACAGGACATGTTAAATAGTTCTCCTTTTTGGCCCAGAGACAAGCAAATGGATATGACCCAACAACACTAACAGCACTCAAGCCCCAGTCCCAGGATCGACGGGACACACAGATACAGATATTGGCAGAGACACGCACACAGGCGCACCATTCAATTCAATTTGCCGGGCTAATGTGGTATTTGTCAACAGAGAACCAAACAGAAAATTACAGAATTACTCGGACATTGATTGAATCGAACGACGACGAGGACGACTACGACTACGACGACGACGTCGACGACGACGAAAGCTACCAATGATGACAAGCCAAAGTCCTGGCCGGGATTTACCACCCAGCACCCAGCAAGGCCGCCCACTTTTCCCCCTCTCCTACTCGGCCATAAAATTACAGCCCCCTACGCAGGCAAATGGAGTGCCAGCTCCCGGACACAATTTCGCTCAAACTATTTTTATTATCACGTAACATGAATTTTAATAAATGGAATTCCAGCACTCTCACCTGCATGAAGCCCTCGGGACAGCCGGGCAGCTCGCCCGTGGGACTGAGGTTCGTTTCGTAACCATCCACGTCCGTATCGACCATGCCCTCGTCGAACCTGCCCACCGTAAAGCCATCAAAGATTATCTGAAAGCATATTAAGGGATATATTTAAAGAGTGTCATATATTTGTGGGCGTTAAAACATTCATATTTTACGATTTAAATTGAAACCACTTCTAAACAATATTTATGAAGTTGCTGATAAACTACAGAACTCTAAATTCCTATAGTACATATTTATGATTCAAGTTATTTTCATACTCTGGCATTACTGTATTATCATTTCTTAACCATTTGTACGGTCTTAACCTTAAGCTTTTATTATATCTCTATGCTTATACTTATACTCCTATACTTTCTCAAGTTAGCTTCCTTTCTCCTGAAGACAGTCATTATTCACTTGAAACACTTTCGAATGGTAACAATTTTCAAAGCCTAAATATTTTAATATTGTTCTGCCGCAAGTAAATCATTTCGGAGCATTCCAGAAATCCTTTAAAGCCCAGTTCAGCCTGCTATTCCAGGGTATTAAAACTATATTTTATATTTGCCTAAAGTTATGCAAATGAAATTCCATTTGCGAAAAATGTAAAGGACCTTGCCATGCCTCATTGTGCCCGCCCACTGTTTGCATATTTGATTGGCCATAAAGAAGGAAATACCACGCTCACTCCAGCTCGACGGAGAGTCAAGTCAAGGTCAAAGTGAGGAAGTTGTGAGGCAGAAAGTCAAGTGTCTAATCTGGTATGCAATATGTACATTATGTACTGCCTTGTACGCCTGTATTTTTCTTAATAAAATATGCAAATAAATTCGTATGTGTGTGTCTCGAAAATTGGAAAGAAAACTCCAATAAAAGGGTTCAGCTTCGGGTTTCACTTGGCAGCCACTTGCTTTTCATTTAGCCGAATTTCCCAACTCCCACGCACCCGATGAGATTTTCACATCCAATTTGAAATATTAAACAAAGGCAAAAGTGACAGCGACGGAAACCTGGAGGACTGAAGAGAGGCTGGGTACCCACATCGCACATGGCATTTGTGGCTTCATTAGAAACGACGACTGGACTGGAGCGAAAAAGTGTTGCCAAAACTTTTGAATTTGCAAATTTGGCTCGGACCTCAACCTGGAGAGTCTCCGGGGAAAAAGAAGAAGCGTATTTTACTGTATGCCTTCCAAGAACTTCTTTTATGCTCCCCTTTTCCCCCTTTGCTCTCGTGACAAAGTGTGAATCTTTAACGAAACTTTTCATAAACTGCTAAAGGGACCTGCTTGATATGTTTGTGACAGTAAATTAGACCTTAATTTAAGAGTTTTAACAGAATAAGACCATTAGAAGCCCGTCCACCGAAGTGCTCACTGACTTTAAATAAAACTCCATCGGTAATACCTAACACAAGGATTATATAGACAAGTTTAAATGTTTAAAAATAGTATCAAGAAAAAAACATATCTGGAGAACATAAATTACCACGCACAAATAAACAAAGGGTTAAATAAATTAAAATTATGCTTGGTAAACTCTGTTTAATTATGACAAAGAAAATGATTTATGCAAAGTACTGTCTGTTTTTACAAAAAAGATGTTCAGTTTGGTTGATTTGTTGTATATATTTTCCCGCCCATTAGAGGGCATGAAAAACACGCTTAAATTACGAAAATAGCTGACGCTAACGGCCATTACATTAAAGCAAACATATTGCGGAGTTTGGGTTAAGGTATTTCCATTAAAAATTAGCCCTTGGGTAAACAGCGCGGAGTCCCAGGCAATTTAAACTTCTCCCTTCCGAAGGTCTGGGACTCCGGCTGACAATCATCAATCAATATGTACAAACAGACAGCAGCACCTACCCATGACCACCTCGCCTCGTCCCCCCCAGTGTCTAACATTATTATTTCAAGCAATTTCCCACACAGACGCACCAGAGTGAGCAGCAAAAAATATATATGTATAAAAAAGTGAAAGGAGGGCGGGGAAAACGGGTGGAGCCAAGGGAAAGCCAACCGCATGATTTATATGGTACTATGAAGAGTTGAAGGGAAAAACGTACACGGAAAATAATATAACCTATGAAATATCGATTTTAGTTACAGATTTTAACATATTAGAACTTACTGAAAGCGTATAAAATAAAGCCTTATACTTAAGTATTTATTATGAACAGCAAACTGTGAAATTTAAATATTAAGATGGGTCTCTAGTTTTGTCTCATAGTGTTAATAAATACATAACAGGTCAAACAAATTTTATTATATAAGTTGTTTTTGCCTGTGTATCCACGTTCTAGCCAAAAATGTGGTCTACAAATGCGGAAACACAAAATAAAAAGTTATAACTTATGCTTGACAGATTTGTGCAAGGTGCAAAGCCCACGCAAGAACATTTTGCATATATCATTCCTAATACTTATTCAGAAATATGTGCGAGACGCCCAAGCGGATAGGAGGGGGAATTCAAGGAGAAAATGGGGTGGCAGGGGATCGGGGAACAGATTTGCTGACTAGCACTTCCTGGGACTCAACTGCTCATTGCGATGTTTACGCAAATTGCAAGGGAAATCAATTATTTTCGAAATTGAAATTGACGTTTCTCTGACAGCTCGCCAAAAATGTTTTGAAGCGGGTCTAATTTCATTGTCAACGTGGGTGGCTCTGCCACTCCGCCTTGCTGCTCGATTTGTTTGCTTATTTTCCCCGAAAGCTCCTCCATCCATCCGTCTCCTTCGGAGCCCCCGAGGGCTTTTTAAAGAGCAGTTTTCCGCTTAAATAATACGCGTGGACAGGATGGCTAGGATTCACTTGCAATCGCTGCGAGTCCTAATTAAGCACGCACCAAATGCCTGAACCCCAAAAATGTCAAGAGATATACCGACGAGGCGAGTAAGGAAGACATTCACCTAACTAGGCCCAAAATGATGGGCTCTTTTTAAATACCCTTTTTACGGCCTAGGAAACATTACCAGGAAGATTATAATCGTTTTAAAATTGAGGATGTTTAATACGAATTTTAAATTAAATCTGCTTCTTCAGTGGATTATGATTAAGATTTTAAATAATGATTTTGTGTTAGGAATGTTTGTGTTTCAAAAGGTAGAAATCATAAAAATGTAATGTAAGTTTATCAAAGTATTTTTCTAAATACATATACAGATATATATGGACGTTGATGCACTACTATCTGTACACTCAAGTGGCCCTTTGAAGTTAGTAGGAAATAGAAAATAGGAAATAGGAAAGAAATCGAGGAAATGAACTACAGGTGTGCTGCCAGATTAATCGCTTGCATGCGTACTAAGTGGGTTAGAATTAAGGTTTTTAGTTTTGAA
>JAEIIH010016288.1:0-21895 GCA_018904745.1 Drosophila orosa | reverse complement strand
TATTTCTTCAAATTGTTTCATTTCAACTTCAGTTTATCTGAAAAATTTTCATGCTTATATTTAAGATGAAATATTTTTTAATAAAACATTAAAAAGAAATACCAACTTAACTCCTAACTCACTGTAACTTAACAAACATTTTAACGTTTTCCCTGATGTGTAACACAAATAAATAGTTACTTTATTATATAATAAACTTTAAAGTTCAATACACAAATGTGGCGTTTGTCTAAAGTGCTCATAAAATACCATAAAATATTACGCCACATTGCTTCTTAATTAATATTATACAATCAATATATATAATAATGATTATGTCAGTCATCACTCTTGAGAATTGAGATGCAGAACTCACCACATCGAATGATTCTTTGAACTGGATGATAAGCCAGAGGGAAATAATAATTATTGAAATGAAATCGAGGCACTCGTAAAAGTCCGTCGTTAAATATGGGAACCGAATAAGTTTGTTGATATATTTTTGTTTGAGGCTTTCAAATTAGTATCTCGTGCTCAGAATCACAAAGTAATGAACTTTTCAGCATGTAAGAACTTAAAATTCCCGAATTTACGGCCACTGATCGATTTTATTATTTATGAATGACCCGTGCACACACTCGCAGATACACACATACACCCGCGCACACTCACCGATCTGTATCGGAATCGGAGATCGGGAATCGGGAATCGGAGATCGGAGATCGGGAATCGGAGATCGGAAACTGGATCGTTAACTCAAGGGTTTAGGTTTTGGGCACTGGAATCAGGCGAGGAACAGCGGCGGGCTGAATTAATTTCGACGGAGGCGCGAACGCGACATGCGCATGCGATAACGACTCCGAAATTGTTAGAGAGCAACTAACACTAAAAAATTAAATTCAATATTTTGTTGTTTAGACAAAGCGAATGCGAACGCGAACGGCGAACAGCGAACGCGAAGAGAGCCGATCTCGGATCTCCGAGTTCCGATCTCCACACGAGCTCTGCTCCTCCACCGACCACTTGGGGGGATGGGGAGACTCCGAAGGGGGGGACCTCCGAAAGAGAAACACACAAAACATTTTTTTACATAGTATTATTTTGGGTTTTATGGCCCCCGCCGGCGGACAGAAAGAGACACAAAGACGCACAAACAAGTGAACATTCAAATGAATGCGATCTCTGGGATCGCAGAGGCGGAGCAGCGGGGCTACAGTCCCCCGTGTCCCAACACAAAGCTCACCGCCAAAGTTCAAGAAATATATGTATATTTTTTTGTGTTTCTGTTTCTGTTTCTGTTTTGCCTTATTACATTCGCGTTGCTTCCCTTAATTTTAATTATAACATGCTGCCTGCGACTGCGACTACGAGTGCGGCCATTTCAAAAGACAGCAAACACACACGCGCATTCGGATATGAGAATGACAAACCTACAAATGCCTGTACATGCCATCCATACTATATAATATAGTATATAGAGTCGAGTATTCGTGCAGTGCCCATTAAGGCCGTCCGAAGGCAAACTTTGCACATCTCACTTACCGACGACGACTACGACGGACTTTGCGGTTCGCTGGCAAAGCGTCTGTCTGGCAAGCGGTGCGTGAAAACCAAGGAAAACGGGGAAAAGCCACAAGGAAAAACATTTTGAATATCACTTTAAATTGTCCTTTTAATGCTGTAAAAATGGGTTTGCCATTTTACAGTCGTGCTCCACTGACACAAATGGGAGAGATACGAGTAGACGCCTCATGAGGCCGGAAACTGGCCATATTTTATTTTATTTAAATGTGTGAGAGTGTCATACATTGCTAAACAGATTTAAGACACACATCTTGGCCTTAAAATTATAGAAATTAAATACTTAAAACCTAAATGACTAGATTTTAGATACAAAATCCACCCCAATAATAAAATGCTTCTACATTTTCTAACACTCATTTCCACAAGTAAAATTATTTTAGTTCATTTATTTTGTTCTGAAATATCTATTATTCATTCATCATTCACACTTTCTTACATTTAGATAATTGTTTAAATTTCCAAATATCATTTTGAATCGACCCTAATAAAATGAACTATATTTTAAACAACAAATAAACATAAACCAGGTTAGGTTGACTTTTTAAGGCGTTAAACCGTTATGCATCTTATATCTCCTATATTCCTAAATAATAACCCAAATAAAATACCTCCAAGTTCGGATTAATTAATTTTCTCAGTGCCCTTCTGTCCCATTTATTTGGACAAAATTTATTTGCATGGGAATGGCGGCCGGGCACTTAAATGGAATTCAAGAGACACCCGACCAGGCTGAACTGAAAGGAAAGGATATGGGAGGCGGATGCTGTCTGCATTAACCCAATCCAAAGGCTAGTTAGTATGCTTCTAATGGAAGAAGAAAGTCCAGTGGACTCTGCTGTGTGTGTAATTTGCTGGAGGGGGATCATAAAAACGTCTTCGGCATCCTGATTCGTGCTAACAAAACCCGTTTGGCCGGCTCTCGGGCTGCCAATCAAAGGCAAACCTGTTTCGCGTCAAGTGCGAAAACAAAAAGCAGCTTCGGAATTGCAACTAAACTGAAAATCAAGTTGAGCTTTAATTAAAAACCTGGAAAATACAATTAAAAATACCCGTCAGTGGCACTGCCAGCAGCAACCTGTGCAATTAACTTCGGCCTCTGAGAGATAGAAGGCGGCGAGGTGGAGACGACGGACTGCGGCTAAAAGCAAACAAAATTGTAGAAAAGTCTTGGCCAAGTGCTGTGTGTAATTGGCCAGCCAACTGGCAACTGGAAAAGGCAGAGCCCGGCCAGAGGCTGTATCTGTATCTCGACTCTCGACTCGCCACTGCAAGTGTATCTGTATCTGTGTTTCTGCTGGCCGTGAACAGAAACGCGGACGCTGATCGCCGCCGGAGCGAGCAGCACCGGACCCCGCCCCCTTGGCACAGCGTTCCGTGTACCGCCTCCCGCTCGGCGGCCTTGGAGACTGATTGCGATTACCTTACCTGCGCGGCCCTGGCTGGCGGACACAGACGAGGGAAGCGCGTAACGAGCGGCGGAGTAATAAGCGTGTTTCATAAATTGAAAGCTGCCGCGGCCGCAAAACGAAGAAAACAAAAATTATTAAGGCAAGCAGAAAAATAAGAGAAAAAAATTATTAAGGCAAGCAGAAAAGGAGGAAAAAAAAACGCCATTTAGATTGCAATCTGGAAAGCGTTCGCCTCAAAAATGGCCGTCGCACACACGAAACAAAAACGCGGCCATAAAACGCTTCAAAATTGCGGCTCTGAGCCACAAAAAGCAAAGCAGCAGCAACAACAAAAAAGACAAGAGAAGCAGCACACACAAAACGGGGTAGAATGGAAGCCAAAACTGAGGGAAGGGAATGCTAATGATGTTACTGAACCCCTGTAATATCTCCTGAATTTAGAATTTAGCTAAAAAAAACAAGGTAATTGGATGGGACTCTCCAAATGCTTGCATTTTCAGCCACATCTCTTTGCTAACTCTTGAAAAGGTGATTAAATTTAAGATTGTTGTAGACAAAATATATGTTTATTTTGAACACAAGGTAGAAAGAGTACACCCATTTCTTCTTAAAGGGTTCTACTATATAAACCACTTCGTTTTATAAAATCAATAACCTTCTGAATAAGTATTGAACCCAATTACAAGATTTTCCATTTACCAAACCCATTCTCCTTAATTATTTACAATATTAACAATAACCATTAAGGCATCGAACAACTCCTGCACATGTTCTATTATATCCATTGATTAGCAGCCACCCCAGTTAACAAATCCAACTGGAGGAGTGCTCTTAAGTCTCTTCGATGGCCAAAAGTCATGGCACCATTTCGCAGCATCAACCAACCCATAAATACATACATACAAAAACAAATATCAATTGGGAAAATGCGGTTGATGGCTCAATCTCCGCTGGGCAAAGCGACCAAATAATTACCCATTTCAGCGGAGGGGAAAACTGCGAAACTATGCGGAATATGCAACTGAAACAACAGCCAATGGCGGCAATGTCGAAAGGAAGTTGAAAGCCAACCGAGTCAAGAGTAAAGAGGGAAGAGCACAGAGCACAGAGCTCGGAGCCAAAAGGAGCAGTTGAAATAGCCGTTTTTCATCCATCATAAATAATGTTAAGCGCCACGGCTGAGGGAAAAACATGCACGGTCCATTAACTTTTTGCGGAGAGCGGAGTGGTGCGAAAAGTGTTTCGCAGAGAGGTTGGCGGTTTGGTGATGATGATTCTGCAGACCACGTCATCACACAGAGGAAAATGTATACTAGGTTTAGTGAAATCTATGAACAAAATGAAGATTTCAAGAAAAGCTGGGATGCCTGACTGTATGCCAGATAAGTCTGTCTAGTACTTATTTTATAGATCTCAAAAAGGATCTTTATTTGGATTTTCTACTTCAATATTTCTAGAGATATTAATTTTCATTTAATTTCAGTTCCT
This sequence comes from Drosophila orosa, assembly GCA_018904745.1. Taxonomy (NCBI): domain Eukaryota; kingdom Metazoa; phylum Arthropoda; class Insecta; order Diptera; family Drosophilidae; genus Drosophila; species Drosophila orosa. Next base: position 17,435 of record JAEIIH010016288.1, on the reverse strand, counting down.
TATTATTTTCTGCAAGTGCATCCAAACGGCCTCGACATCGATGGGCTGACATTTTGAAAGCTGCGCAAGATTCGCGGCCGAAGAAAATGCGCCGCTGGCGAAGAGGCCACAGGGAAAACTAGTTGGAAACTCGATTTTTACTTTTTGGCAACAGTTTCACGGACTCCAACACTCCCCGAACTGTGTGTGTGTGTGTGTGCGTGTGTGTGTGCGTGTTGGGGCAAAGGTTAGGCTAAGGTTAAGTGGGTTCAGATTGGAGTCGAAATCTGCCTTTTTTGCAAGCGTTTTAGCTCGACTGCGCGTCAACTGGCGAGCAATTTCTTTTATTATTCATATTATTTTAATTACGACCGCCCGCTGCGCTGCTTCCTTTTAATCTTAAGTGCCAATAAAATTAATTGTAAAGCGCTTGAGAAGCCTAGGATGGTGCATTTAGTTACAGGCTCATTAAAACTGCATCAAAACCGTGTGACTCACACGGCGATTCAGTCAAGATCAGAGCATCTAAAGGTTAAGTGCACTGCTGGTCTGTTGACTCAACGGGAGAACAAACAATAAAATAAATAAATAGCAAAGTGGATGTCAAAATAAATTTGCAATTAATTAAAAAACCATAGGCATGTGCTGAAAAGAGTGGATATTTTCGCTGATTTTTGGTTAATCCGACGGGAAGTGCTAAAGTAGGTAAGCCTAGTTTAACGTATAAGCATTTCCTTATAAATTAATAATAAATAATAATTTTATAATAATAATTATAAAGAAACATTGAGTTTTAAAAGCATTTTAACTATATTTGTATGCATTCAATTTAAGATTTATATAAGAGAAGCTAAGCTTATATCAATACATCAAGATAACTTTACGAAGTGAATAAATAACAAGGTTATTTTTAGATTTTTATGAAGAACACAAACAATATCTTGTGTATTTATTTATTTCTTAAATTACATCGGCTTAAATTACATTTAACCTCTTTACTTAATTACTTGACAGAAGTAAGTACCTCTCTCTTCAAACATTTCAATTTGGCTGAGATAATTTTCCCAAACATTTATGCAGGCAGGAAAATGGAAAGGTGCAGCAGCTGCAACCATAAGAAAATAATACAAATGCTGCCGCCGTCGGCGACGACGCTGTCAACGTCACAGCAGCCGCCATGAGAGAGCGCCGCAGCAAAGTCACCAAACTCACCACACAGGCCATAATGGCCGCAGCGAGTGCGAGCGAGGCGACGATCGTCCGATCTCAACGAGCGAGCGAGAGGCAAGACCAATGGCGGCCGCATGGCGCCGAAGATGAGCACTGCCCACTTTGCAAGAGCGAGAGAGAGAGAGAGACAGAGAACGAAAGACCGCAAATGCACTGCGCGAAACGCAGAAAACACCGGCGATCTAGGACTAATAAAAAATAAACGCTTTTTAATTGCAGACGATGAATCAGCGCCGCACAATGCACAATCAAATCAGAGCCCCACGCCTAGTGAAATTATTGCTAATATAAAAAATATATTTTGTGGGCTCATAAAAAGAGCAAACCAAAGCGGCTTTATGGGTGTGTGTGTGTGTGTCCTGTCCTTAGCGCGGGGGAGAGAGCCCCGGGTTGCCCTGTCCTATACGCAAATACAATATTTTAAGGTCTAATTTTTTGACGAGTTTTTAAACGATTGTAAAACTCTTTCCCCGCAAGACACAACAACAGCGGGCTTTCCTTGCTTTTACGAGTGCGAGGGCCATTCATGTGTTTTGGGCGTCTGAATAATGGGCCAGTCGGCGGGATAGCTCCATACGGGTGTACTATATCGTATCGGTGCGGTGGTATAGTATCTTTTGTGGCGGTTTACGGCCCACGGCAGTGTGTGACAAAGCCGGCTAAACTGCGTGGCGTTTATTACGTGAGTTATGACACCTTCGCCAGCCATTCTGGCACTGGCTTTAGCTCACTCTCAGCCATTCTGGGCCACAGACAAAACTATGGCCATCAACAATGGCCAAATTAATTGCGAAACAATAAAAGCCGCACTGAATACACTGAATAATACTGCATAGAAATGAGCGAATTCCGAATGGAATCCGCATCGTCAGGTAGCCGTCGTAAAAATGCCAATTACTAAAATCACAACAAATCATAAAAGTTTTTTAATTGCACACAGAGCGGCTGCGACTGCGGCTTTTGGCATTTCCCATTTGCCGTGCCGGACCATCAATCAGTCAGCCAGGCAGGCAGTGGGGCAGCCAGTCGGGCAATCAATCAATCAATCTGCACGAGAGCCGCAAAAAGTTTATTTAATAAGCAATTCGAAATGAATAAATTTGAGCGCAGCTCTGGGAAAATGTATTATTATGAGGGCAAATAATACGAATACGGCTCATTTTATTGGGCCCAATTCATTCATTGCGATTGGAGACTGGGGAGCACCGCAATCGAGGTGAGGTGCTAACAAGGCTCTTTATGCCAACCCATAAATACACTTGTTCTACGCTCTCACATGCACGAACATATTGTAAAACAATTATCACCTGTTGCAAATTATTCGGATTTTATGCCCTCGCCGCGTAATATCAGTGGCTGTTCTGGAGTCTCTGGACTTCGGAGCCGGGACCCCGGGCTCCCTTGCCCTATTGCAGTCGCTCATAAATACTGCAGAGACATCATAAAAATGTTTGAAGCACCGCCGAGAACAACAGCAGCAACAACACACAACAGCCAGCCCCATAAATCCTGATTATGGTCTCTGGATTTATTGCACGTGGCGAGCTGCCCAAAACGCCGATCGCCCTTTAGCTTCATTTTGTTTTTTCTCTTCTTTTTTTTTTGTATTTTTGATTGCTAGCCATTTGTAGCTACAAATGTTCTCCTCCGTCTGAGGGAGAAATGCAGCCAAATAAATCGAATCAGATTGCAAAACATGCCATGGCAAAAAGTTCTTAGTGAATAATGAGATTGGAACTTTATAATAATTCAAGAGAGATCAGTCCATAAATCACCCGCAAAGTTCCGCTAGCAATCAGAGAAACATTTATTTACCAATTTATTTACATTCAATCATTGACTGCAGTTTCATTGCAGCCATAGACTCAATAAACAAACGTGTTTCTTTGTCTGAAAGTCTTGTAAATAAAAGCGGACCATGTTTATGGAAACATTTCTGGGCAAATAAACAGGACGACCAGGGTGCTGAATGCAAATGAACCGATTTAATGTCTTTGGCGTTATTGGCCAAAAAAGTCTCTCGTGTTTACTTCGCTGCAGTTTGTTCACCTCCCAAAACTGCTTCTGTCCGGCCAACAAATTTCACAATTGTTCTCGAAATAAAGAGTGGAGAAAAAAGCCAGAAGAAAAGCCAAAAGAAAACCCGTCAGGCAGACTAATCAGGCAAACCAACCGACTGGGGGCCAAATAAAAAGTGACACTTTTATAGGGCACTTTGGAATGCACAGCCACAGCGGGTTGTCCGAGCTCTATGGGACTATGGTCTACAGTCTATGGTCGAGCATAACCAGTCGAACGGGCCTTTGCATTTGCATTGGCATTTGCATATGCCTCCGTATATATAATTTACATATGCATCGCCATCGACATCGGCATCTGCCAGATGCAGGCCCAACATCCGTGGCTAACGAGGCGGAGACGCATTGTCGTCGGACAGAATGTAAAATCATTTTATGGATCCACAGAGTCAGTGTCTGAAAAAAAACGCATACAGAGACAGGGAAAGGAAGCTAAACTTTGGAGAATAGATTTTTTGATACCCTTGGGGGGAAAATAGGGGAATATAGGAAAAGTTCTGACAAGATTTGTGGAGAACAACTCATGTATAATCTTCCTAAATAATTACCAACTAATTTATTGAATTTATAGGCAAAGTAAAGAGACTAATATTGGTGGATCTTCAAGAATTTTTCAATGGAAATATATTTACTTTATTATAAATTCTAAAAAAGGAGAAAAGTTCTTAACTATATGTATATGATTGCTTCTTTTTTGTACCTTCCTATAAATGTATCTGTAAAACTATCCCATTTCAATGCCTCCTTTTGATGCCAAGCCAGGATATATAGATCTCTTAAAAAACTAAAAGTATTACAAAACTTGTGAAAAACACCCTCTGCAAGGGTAATGGAAACACCCTGCTGACGGTAATGGAAGCGTGAATTTCGGCAGCGAGAGAGCATCTTTTGCCAGAATTAGGGCACGGCCTGCACGCGCACCAAATCAAAATATGTATTTGTATATTTATACAACAGAAATGTCAAGCCCCCGCCTTTAGCTCCCCGTCGAGCTCTATTTGCGTCCAGTTAACGCGCCAGAGCCATAAAAAGGAAAGCCGTCCGTGCCTCGGTACAACTCTTCTTGCCGAGAGCTGAGATTCAAATTTTCCGTTTAGCATCCCGGTTTCCCTTACACAATTCCTTTTATGATTTTATTGCATTTACGCATATTGCCCTTCGATGCCGATGCCGATGCCGATGTCGTTCTCGATGTCGATGCCCAACTGATTTATGGTGGCGACGGTTGGACGAACCAAGAGAACCCTTTTCGCCCTTATTCTTTGCTCCGATTTCAGTCCCGAAAATGTTCCATTCTCGGCATATTCAAAACTCAAACAAAGGCGGAGAGACCGTGAACAATGAAATTAGAGCAACACATTGAGGGTGACTGGAGATATGCCAGGAGCAGGGGCTAGAGATACAGGATCTTATACACAAAAGGATTGTTTGCGTTTCGGGCTCGCTTATGTAACTTTCTAAAATATTCTCCCACTGCTTTATTGCTGAGGATTTTCGGAGGCAGTTTCAGTTGTAAATAACACAGCAAAAGGAGTGGAAGGTCTCGGGGTTATTTTGTTTATTTATCAAATATTCTCGGGGTAATTCTGTTTTAAAAAAAAGAGATTTTCGGGATAGATAGAATGAATACATTTAAGTAATTATTTTATTTTTTGAATGCTTAAAAAATAATCTTGTAGTAAAGCTTTTGTTTTTAATTCTTTAATGGTAGACAAATGCTTTCCTCAGCTGTATTTTTAAACTCTAAACCATTTAACTCAATCCTTAACTTTATATTGAATTATTGAGAATACATCTCGTTCTGTCAATATTTATTTGTTTGCCTCGATTTTGGTGAGCTCATCAAAACTAAGTGCCAACTAATAACTACGAGAAAAAAAAACAAGAAACAACTTCAAATGCCATCATCTAACCAAGAGCATGAAAAAGTTTAAAGAAAAGATAACGAAATATAAAACCACCTCGAAGGCGCATAAAAAATCCAACGAAAATGCTGGACAAGATGGGATCGAGATGGAATGGGTATGGGTATGGGGATGGGCCTGGCGGACCAAGCGGAGTGGCTGCCCAACCTTCATGCCTATAAATCCATCGAAATAATGGATCGGATAAGAGGCGCGCATTCGAGATGAGTTCCAGTCTCCGCGCCGTCAAGTGGGTTGAGTGCCCACACGATGGCCATTCCCATTCCCAGTTCCAATGCCCGAGATACAGATAGGATGGATACACGGAAACAAAAAGGGTCTGACTAGCAAAATATTTGAACTAGAAGACTGATAGATATTTTTGGGTGCTTCTAGTAAGTATTTCTTTGTGTTAATAGCGAAAACCTAAAGATTTATAAGAGACTATAGTTTATTCTCCTTGAAATACCTAGTTTTCTATATTGATTTTGTAATTAAACTCTTTATTTTCAGTGCAAGTGGAAAGACTGGTCGGGACCCTTTCTCAATCGTGGCTGAGCTGAGCTGGGGTTGAGCTGCCACAACGAATTGAACGGCGAGGAGGGACCTCAAATGGGGGCAGGCATCGCCGGTCGGCTGGCTGGAGGCAGTATCCCAGTATTCGTATCTTAGTATCTGTATCTCTCGGATACACTTGGCTTGGCCTGGTCTGGGTGCCAGTTCAACGAACCGCCGCCACGCCAGCCGCATGCGAACATGTGCAACGGAAATGGCAGCGACAACCCGAGAGGAAAATGAAAAATGGCAACAACAACAACAGCACAACTATGGCGAAATGCGAGCGCATCGAAAGGAAAGTGGCTTTTAACCCCTGCTTGGCAAAACGAAGCCATATGCCGCCATACCGAGATCGACTCACCACCAACCAACCAACAACAAATCCCCGAATCCTCGAGTCCACAAATCCAGAAATCCACCCGGCTCAACCTCATTTCGCTGCTCATCAAAAATTCCAAATACGTTTCAAATTTAATATGTGCATTTATCTCAGACCCCGTCAGTTTCAGCAGTTTCCCCACTGATTGCCAGCGGTATTCTCCACTCCTTTTCTCTCCTTTATGGGGCTTAAATATGTATAACCCCTGGGCGCCCTGTACGTGTGCGCGTTGGTGTTGATGTCAGTGCACTGCGAGAAACTGCTATGGAGGGTTAAATTCAAGTTTTTCGACTAAAATTTAATATACCTTAAATAATTTCTGAAGGTATCTATTAATTAATAAATTGAAATTCATATTGAGAAGGGGCTATTTTTTTCTGGTAAAGACTTGAAGAAAGAGTTTGAAATTCCATTTAATACGACATTATTTAAAACGAATGATGATCACTCTCTCAGACTTTAAGCTAACGCTAAAAGGTATTGAATCAAAATAATTTAAGTTGTAATATTTTGAAAGTCTCGTATTTAAAGGAACCTAAGGAAATGTCATATTACGTAGTTTAGGGAGAGGTTTCGTTATACACACTTCTCTACCTTATTAAACCAAAAATAAACTTATTAAAACCCATTAGTATTTAAATTCTTCATATATTTTGTTCTGTGTATAATATTTCGACTAAAAATTCACGCCCAGCGTTATTCTATCAACACCTCCGCATTGTTGTTGTAGTTACCCCGCCCAGCCCCTTCTCCATAAGACCCGCTCCACCAAAAAAGCGATGGCGGCGGACTCGCATACAAAATGAGATTTGTGGACGGAGTTTGGGTCCCCGGATTTGCTGGCGAGAGCGGGGGAGAAGGGATTACGTCTAAGTCCCGGACCCAAACTCACGTGTCAGCCGCGTTACTGTACGTGAATGTATAAATACATATTTCATATATACATACATCCCTCAGTTCTGTGCATACTATATTACTAATGTTTTAATGCCTTCAGGTGCATTTTAAAAACTCATTATTCAAGATACTCATATTTTTCTCTTGATTGAGTGATTGAATAAGAAAATCATTAAAAGATCAAGTGCCGTAAAACATGATGAATGGGCCTATTAATATGACTATGATTTAAAGCTGTTTAAATGCATACAAATTAATGGCAGATATCAGTGGGAAATCGTGATAATATGTTTATTTCTGTTTTAACTAACTATTTATAATAGCATTTTAGTTATTCTATATGTTTAAGATGTGTGATAAACAAGTAAGTGTAATAAACCACGCACTTTAATCTATTTAATGCCAGTAAAAAAATATATTCCCATAGCCTCATAAATTAACAAGGATTTGTAGTTACAGACAGTTATGGCCAATCATTTTTTTTTTATTCTTCATTTACATTAATCTATTTTCCAATTCAAATAAAACATTCACATTTCCATATTCAAAGCAGAAAACAAACTATTTTTTGTTATTTACAAGCAGAGAGAGAAGAAGGGCAATTCACATAAAAAAGGAGATTGAAAAAGCGATTGTGCAAAACATAAAATATTTCCCATGATCTCGCAGACGCTTGTAAGATATTGAAATATATATTTTTTGTTTATTCTCATCTCATTTGTTGTGTGTGTGGGCGGCAGAACTTAAAATGATCTTTTCCCCTTCACATTTTGGCGAATGCCGATGAGCCTTGATTTCAATATTGTTTCTCTGGCATTTTGAGTGCCGCCGGCAAGCGAAAATCAAAAAGCCAAAAACCGAAATCTTAAAACCGAACAAAGACCGAAAAAGAAACAGAATTATAGTTCGTGTAATGAAGTTATTACGAGTCTTAATGTTGAAATTTATGCGCGGCCATTAAAAATCGAAAGACACGTTTTTCGAATATTTTAGCTTTAGCCGTCGCTGTTGCCGTCGCATAAATTAGGCGACGTGACTTGTTTGCGCCGCCCGATAACGAACCCGCTTCGGGTACTCCTCCATATCCCCATGGGCAGCGACGGCGACCAAGGGGGTGTGGCCGATATCGGCCATAACATCGCCATGGCTCTCCGGCTGAAGAATTTACAATGCAAATTCTGGGCCCGACTTAATCGAAATGCGCGCAAAATGGACTTGAAGATGACAAGATCGGATTGCAGTTCCCATCCTTCTGTTAAGAGATGCCAAAAAGAATCGGAAATGCATAATTTCAAGATGAAAAAATATTATTACGCAACGTTTTAGTATTTACAATTGATTTAAAACGTTGAAACGCATTGAATACGAAAGAACATAATTCTAAATTGAAGTAAACTCGAATAGTTTAGAGAAAAGTATCATTTATTAAAACAAAGTATTAAATTCCTTTCAAAATATTTATATAAAAGTCATCATAGGCCTTAAATAATATTTTCACAGCCTTTAAGATATACTTCTTAAAAAAAAAAAAGGAAAAATTGGCATCTCTGATCATCGTGAAGCGGTTTGTGCAAGCTTTCGCGAGGTGAACTTTGTTGCACGTTGGCGGAACATATTAATTGCATTTTATTGGCCTGCGACTGCCGAGTGACTCGCAGACTGCGATTCAACCGACTCCGGCTGCTTGCAATTTAATAACGCGCATTAAAATCACAGATTTATAGCTACACGCAATCCGATTTCACGACTTGAAGAGCGAACTCGACTTGGAAACCGCATATTCGCCCTCAACTGGGTTTGCCTCTCCTCTAGCTCCTCTTGGCGTGTTGCATATGGATGAGTTTCCGCCGCTTTTCCAGCCACCAGGCAGTCTCACCCTTATTGGCCGCCAGCCCAGCTATCGAGGGGTTAGAGAGGCCATTAAACAAACGCCAAGATAATTAAAATATCTGAAAGGCCTTCGTCTTCGGGAAATTCCTCGCCAAATTTCATTAAACATTTTAATTGCCGCCATTTTGTGCCTCTGCGACTTTTGTTTCAAATTATTCGCATTCCAGTTCCAATTCCCCGAAAACGAAATACAATTTCGGAACCCTTTTACCCCAGTCCCCGAGCAGATGTGGCGGCGGCGGCGGCGGCGTGGTCCCTTTTTCGTAATCACTTCGGCACGCAACCCACCCAAAAGACCTCCCCATAGTCGCCCACTCACCCATTCACCTCCACCTCCTCGTCCACATCCGCATCCAGCCATTTGCCCGATTCCAATTCCGATACCCCACAGAAATATCCTGGCCCCGGCAAACACGCAATTTTAAAACAAGCCTCACGCATCTCCCGACCACACGGACACACCCCATCGACAAGGGTTCGGTTCGTCCTGATGGAAAGGAGGTTTGGGTGCACAGAAAAAATATATGAACTTTTTAAACTTTAAAGTTTAGAAGTGATTTTATAAATTATTTAAATTATTTAAAGCCGCTGCATTTTAAAATTATAAATAAGCAATCAATCACTGCCTTCTTTCCGCCTTGAAATCCTTTTCCTAAGCATAATTTTATTCTTTGTAATATATTTTTGTAAGTCTCCGTTCACAGTTTATTCATTTTAAAGCACCTCCATGTTTCTCTCTCTGTAATGGGCTTTGAGTGCAAAATTGCCCAAGGAGTCCATCCACCATTTTCGTCCTGATTTTGTCCTGTGTCGCTGTCGTTGTCGCGCTTCCCCCGTTCGATTGCGTAACTTTCGGTTGGCGGAGCGAAGTAAATGTTTAATTTCCCCAGCCGCCGCACTCTAAATTTAGTTAATGAACGTTGTTTGTCGCTGCTGCGCTGCAGGAAGAGCCGGAAAAGCAGGGAAAACAGTCCCTGGTCCCTGGTCCCTGGTCCCTGGACCCAAGCCCGGAAAACAGCCCCCAAACATTTCCCTCTTCCATTTCCATGGATACACACTCGCACACTCGGAGGAAAGACTCACGCACGCACATTTTTGAAAGTAAACAAAATTAGACATGATTATGTTTGTGCCCGGGGACATAAAATAAATTGGCTCCCAACTAATCCCGGCGAGCACGTGGAGCAGCCTTAGCCTTATTCCTTGGCTGCTGCTGCTGCTGTGAGGATATCTGGATCGGGCGGAGGGGAAATGCCAAAAGTTTCCGGCCTGCCCCGAAATCAAGATACAAACAAGTTGAAAATCACAAAGAGATAAAAAAGAATAAAACGAATAAAATTGAAGTTCCATGGAAAAGATTAAAAAGCAAAAGCCTTGAGCTATGGAGAATTTATATTCAAAAGGACTCGAAAGTTGGGCATTGGAAATAGCGTTTTACTTAAATTTTTCTCTAGCTGAAACAGTAAAGTTGGGCAGAAGATGTACTTATTTAGTGGCTATTTACTTTTTTAGTTCTCAATAAAAAATACTGCAACTATTTCTTGTTTCAGACTTTGAAATTGTAAAATGCTGTTTAAAAAACATTCAACTATTTTAAAACAATTAAAAAATCAGAGGCATTATTTTGACGATGCAATAAACTTAAATGGTAAGCTCTCAATGGCTGAATAAATGCTCGCAAAGTGTTTAAGTATCCATAAAAATAATTAGAGTATATAAATAAATTAAACAATGAATAGTAGTTTTTATTAATGAATTAAATTAGCCATTGCGCTTTGATAATTCTATATAATTAAATTAATGCAGTATTCGTCTGATGGTGCAATAAAACTAAATTTGATCGTGTGAATTGCCGTTAAAAATGAATATAATAATTATTCCATATACCAATTCATTTTGTTGTTGGGTTGTAACAAATATTACTTTTCAAAAGCCATATATATTTTTTTTCTTGACAAACTTAGGCCAAAGGTGTGCCCATATGCATATATGTATGTAGCTCTATAAATATTCATGTGTACATTTTAAGAACCCATCTGGCGGTGAAGAGAAGCCAATTTAATATGGGACAGTAACGGGGAGCCTCGGCTGACGCACAAATAAGTGTCGATAACAATGTAGAAGAGCTGTTCAGGGTCGATGGAAACCATACACAGAGCCAAAAGGAAACTCACTTCAATTGGAAAGAATTTGTAGAAATTAAAAATATATAATAAATAAACTGAATAGATTATTTTATTTGTTAAGATTGCATCCGATTTTTTTGTTTGAAAACACTTTAGTAACTTTTAGCCCGATTTATTTATTTTCTGTGTAGAAAAACATATGGAACCCGGTCTGCTTTGGTTCCCGGCGGAAGTCGCATTCTAAAATATGGCCAGACAGCCAGCCAAATGTGGAGCAAATGTTGGCGATTCTGTCACTTCCACGGAACCGAGAACTGGCAACCAAGAACTGGGAACTGGGCAGCTTGTAGCTGCGTTTGCGTTTTCCCTGGGAACTCGGTTGGCGGCAAATGGAAATGGAAATGGATATGGAAATATTCGCGATCGCCACGCTCGAGAACTTCTCGGAAGACGAATTTCATCTGTACGTGGTGCCCTGCCAGTTTAGTTTCCCTTTTTCAACCGAGTGCTCCCACTGCTAGTTCCCCTCCATCCCCATTCCCATTCCCATTGCCAGTCTCTTGTAGATACATGCTTGGGTGACTCCGGCCACCGCCAGTGGAAAACACAATTTCAAAGGCAATGGGAACAACGGCACGTCCCGCGGGAACCCGGGAGGCAGCTCTCGAACAATTGCACTCGAAATTGTCCAGAGATAAAACCCGGCAACTCGCAACTGGCAACTGGCGGCTGTTGTTGTCAAGCGGCGGTGACTCCACCCCCGAATGTCGCCTTTCATCTCCATCTCCCATCTGTCTTCCATTTTACTCCATAAATAGGACAAGTCTGGAGTGTCTTTTATCAGGAGCTGCTCCAGAAATAAAACAAGAACACTGCAAACGCATCTTGAGTGGAACAATCAAGGAGTTAAACGAATAAAATAAAAATTAACTCCGTAAAATATTTATTCAATTGTATTACAGGAGGAAGGAAGCAATGTCTTTGAATAACTTTCAGCTGTCCTACAAAGAAATATTATTTGTTTACATTAAACTAATAAATTGTTTAATAAACTAATATTTCAGATAAGGAACGATCATAACTCAAAACTTTGGTCATTCTATAAATTGGTATTTTGGTTTTCGTGTGGAAAGGTCAATAGATTATCTTAAATTGTAATAAATCTTATTTTTTTGAAAGCCCACACGCTTCATTCGTGAACAATTTTACCTGACAATCATTTATTTCTTTTGAAATGTTTATTACTTTAATATTTGAATAAAACTAAGTCGGATATATCGTAATCTCGAAATGTAATTAAAACGTCTAGACCACCAAATAAAATACAATCTGTCTTTAAAATACAGCCTTGCAAATTGTGTCCGTAAAGTATTACGGGGCCAACGATTGAATAAACCATGTTTATAATATATGTGAAATTTCTAAAGTTAAAATAAATCGCTTTATTTCTTTTCCATCCATAAAAATATTCATCCATTCCGATTCGGTGTGATTAGGATAATTCCGATTTAGGAATTAACCATCTTTCAGTGCCGCGCTCTTTTGGCCGATTCGGCGCACTAACAGGCCGAGCTCATGCTTCCATTTCACAAACCAAGGTACGCACACGTCGCCCCCTGGCGGGGAGGACCCGAACTACCAGCATGTTAACTGCTTTTTGAACCGCAACGTTGCTCTCTTCGAAAAACGCGTGCGTATACGCCCCGAGAGCCAGGCCTAGCCTTATACTAAAATCGGTGTGGAAGCACTGGGAAAAATGTAATATTATTTATTGAATTTGAATTTATTTCATGACTTATTTGATTTTTTTTTCCAAACGATAGTTTTTATCAAGGGATATTTATTGACATAAATCAAAGGACATCTATTTTCTCAACTGTATAAATTTAGAGTGAGGAGTGTGGTCAAGGATTTATTGTTTATTTATTTTTATTATTTTCGTCTGTCTTAAATTATTAAAAAAAACATCTTTAAAACTCTGCCTAATTTTATAAAATTACAGAAACAAAACTGAACTAAGAAAAATATACAATTTCATATGATATCATGATTTCCCTATAAATATTTGTACTTAATACTCAAGAAGACTCTGTACAACACAATTTAAATTAATTAATAAAAATGTTATTTATAATCCTTTACACTTATAATATATACTCGTTTTCCTCAGTGTACGCACACGCACAGCCACAGTCTCCTCATCCTCTGGTTCTCTCGCTTGCACTCTCTCGCGCTCCCTCTGTACCTTCTGGTATCTCTATCTCTCTTTCTCACTAGGCCCAGCCCAATGGTTATGCAGCACACACACACACACCCTCCCTGGAGCGGAGCATCATGGCCGCCAGTACCGTTCGCGTGAGAGATTGGTCATTATGGCCGACGCGTCGCTTAGCGGGCTGTATACTATTTTATATATTTTATAGTACGCATGTCGAAGGAGCGAGCTCGGAACTCGGGGCTCCTTTAAACCCGCTTTTCATGGCGTTTTAATAAACTTTCGGGTTTATGAGGAGCAGCTAGCTAGCTAGCCAGCCAGCCAGCTAGACCGTAAAAGTCGCAGTCGGCCACCTCGCCGCGATTAAGAATATTTATGAAATTATAGCCGCAATTACGTTGCGGCAAAGGTGAGAGAGGAAAGGTGGGACTCGAGGTATGAGGTAGTATGAGGTGCCAAAACCGCACGCAACTTCGATGCCCGTTCGCCGTTTGATGGCTGATGACTGTGACTGGCGCTAATGACTTTAGTACCTCCCATAAATCCACACAAACGGAGCGGCATTCATTGAGTGGTTGCGCTATTAAGTGCGCCATCAACGATGGCGCTCAATTGAGGAGAGGAGATTCCATCATAAAACCAGGCCAGCCAGGAGAATTGCTCGGAGGAGCAGGAGGGTAGCGGCCAGCGGGCAGCGGGCAGAGTCCTTGGCCTGGCGGGCCATGGAATATAAAGAAATGGAATGCACTTAACACCTGATCGGTAATGAAGCGTGCACGGGAGCCACGTGTGCTGGGTGCTATTTCTGGATTGTATTTTTAGGCATTATCCCATTATCCGGAATTTAATGGAAATACTTTCGCCACATACTATCGCCTTGGTTGAACCGATCATAAACATTATTGCGTCAATAATCGACTAAGTGAACCATTGTAAAAACAATTAACACAATCTCGCATTTAAATATAGTTTTTTACGAACGGTTATAAAATATTTATTATGGGTTTGTGACTCTTTAAAAAATTCAAGAATTTAATACAACACAGATTATTTTAATTGGAAAGATGTACCATATATTTCAACAGGGCCTTGCTTCTTCAAATATTCTCTTAGAAATATATTACTTCAGTGTAGTTTTATAAAACAATTTTGACACTTAAATTCATTATAGCTGTCAGACGTAATTAATGTCCTATCTGCTTGGCAGGTCACGAAAGCATTATTAAATCATTTCCGTAATCCATGATTTTTGTTGCTAACGGAAAGTGCGCCTGCGTTAAACTAAGTTTAAATGGATCACAATAATTAAATCATATTTAAAATTGTGATGGTAATCAGTGGGCTCTGTTTAATATATGGTTTACCCTGCTTTGGAGGACAACTACATAGCTTATTACGTATACGACACGTGTAATTAAATTTTTTAATATTTAGAACTCGTTGAGCAATCTTCGCGTTTCCATTAATTTAAGTTTTTATTTCTAAACACATTAATAAAATGTTGAGTTTTTAGTAAATAACATTATTATGAAAGCCATTGCGTAAAGATTTTAAAGGAATAAACAAGGGTTTTACTGATAACAAGGTGGCTTAGCAATCTTGTATTGAAGTATTTTAAAATAATGTTTATCCCATAATTGCATTACTATTATTATTTTATTTTATTACCTATTGAGAAATAACATTAAAGAATTGAAATTGGATGACTTTTACAGTAAAAAAGGCTAAGAATTGCCAGCACTCTTTGCATTCTGCTACCCTTTCACAAGTTTAATAACTCAACGACTAGTTGGAATTCCTTTTCCGATTTGCCACGGTAATTATAGAATATGCACCTTGGTCTCGTGGACTCCGCGGGCAACCTTGAGGACTTGACACCCTTTACTCGATGGCCTTGGGTGCCGGAAATGAGTATTCAAATTGGACACACCGCTCACTATTCGAGACATTTTCTCGACAAGGACATGGAGAGTTGAGTCTGGGCACTTACGTGATTTTTATCTGACAGATACGGTGTATTTTCGCGGTATGAGGTCAGTGAAGTGCCGGCGGCTTGCTGTGTTTTGCGTCTATTTCCAACCGCATTTTCACTCTCGCCGCGCACTTTTCGTTGGTCAAATAACACTTTTAATTGCAAAAAGGGAGACTTTGATTGGCAATCGCGAGGGAAGCTTAATAACTTGGCTGTTTGCTTATTGATTTGCTGGCTTTGTTTTTGTTGTGGTTTTCGGTTATAAGTCCTCGGTTTTCTGTTTTCTGTTTTCGGTTTTGTTACTCTGGTGATTGCTCCGCGCGCTGCGATCCGCTCTACACTAACAAGAAGTTTACGACCAAATGCCATAAAATGCGATGTAAAAAGTCGACGAGGCTGGAAAATGTGTTTTCCGTTTTCTTCCCCTGTCCCCATTTTCGCCTCTGCCCAGCGCCCGTCTCGCTCGCACACGTGCGCATGCCCCAGCCCTCCATCGCTCCGTCTCGCTCTGCCCGCATATGTATCTGTTGGTGCGCCTGCCATGTGTATCTGTATCTTTTGCCGTTGTGTATCTCTAAAATAAAATAAAACTACCCCTCGGCTTCTCTCCACCTCCATTCCCATACGCAGCCATTTTATTGCTCTCTCGCTTTGTGTCCTCTGCTTTGACTCCTCTTCTCTGCTATTCTCTTTTTTCAGAAACCAAAGAAGAATGGGAAGAACTACAAGAATTTCTAATCAGCAAACGCTTTTAGCCTTTTTAAATGCTCTGAAAAAAAAGAGAACAGAAATCAGCTTGGCATTGTTTCGTACAAGAAAGCCTTTGGATGCTCTTTTGGTATTTGAAATTGCGATTGCCGACTCACGATTCTCTGGGGGGAAACTCTGCAATTGCAATATGCTCTTTAGCCATTCGAATGGAGAAATTTAATCATCCCCAATGGCTGGATCATAAAAGGAGTAGCTGTTCATTTAAATTAAATAGATTTTAGAGGAATGGCAGACCTCAATCGTGTGCTTTATTTATGTTTTCTATTACATCAAAGTCAGAACATTTTCAGTTATTATGAGAATACTATTGTAAAACAATAATAAACATAAAATCTTATAATTGGCAAACCAAAAACACTAACTAAAATGATAACTTGGGGATAATGTTCATCAATTTAATTTCTTTCTTGATTGTTTCTTTATAATTACATTTTTCCTTGACTGTTTCTTTATAATTTAATTTTTCATTGACTGTTTCTTTATAATAATAGTAATTTGTAAGAAAATACAAAAGGTATAAAATGAAAAAAGCATATAAGAACTCCAATCAATGTTAGTTTAATTTAAGTCAAGTAAACCAATTTAATAGAAAAATTATTCTAAAATGTAGAGTTCACATCATGTTTTAGAATAATGCATTAATTTAAGAAATACCTTTATTCCATTCCTCATTATATCCAAAAATCCCTAGCAAAACTATTTTTAATTAACCTTCGGCTGCTGTTTGGCCAAACATTATTAATGACAAAAACATGTCACTCTCGGTCCACAAGGAATGCAAACAAAAGCCTTCCTTACTTTTCGGGTTTAATTTTAGTCAACACAAACACGTGTGTGTTACATTTCGACCCCTCTCACTCTCATATATAGTATATATTGCGAGATGGTGTGTAACTTTTGGGACTCGTAGGCAACTTTATTTCCGTAGAATGCTAATGCAGATTCCGTTCCAACGCTCGGGGGTTGCGATTTTAATGGGCTCTTCCCCCATTCCCTGGCTTCCCTTTCCGGTTTTACGAGCCACGGAAGCGGACGAGGAAGCAGCAGCAGAAGCATCACCCCCCAGAAAAAGGCCCAAAATCCCCAAACGAAGCCCAAACACCCCGAAACCTTTTACGAGCTTAATTCGTTTGCCACCCCCAAAAGCATTGGGGGTTGTCAGCGCCATTTGCACGGCATCGGCAAAGGCAAAGGCAAAGGCAAAGGCAAAGGCTTCGGCATCCCAACCAACACAACCCCCAACGGAGGACAAGAGCAGAGCAGAGACCCATTATAATTTTACAAAATCCGAAAGTTAATCATACAAAAGGCCCCCAGGCTTGGCATCTTTCCGGGACTAGAGTCCTGTACAGAGGAAAAAAATACTTGGAAACTAATATTTACAGTTTGTCTTGGTATTTAAGAATATGTACCCACTCTTGCAGTAGTTTATATTT
>JAEIIH010016244.1:0-12545 GCA_018904745.1 Drosophila orosa | reverse complement strand
TTTTATTTTTTCTTTAAAATTAATATTCAAAATGTTATATATTGGCATAACGACTATAAGTGAAATTTTATAATTAATTTATTAAAAACATTAACCAAAAGGGTTGTAATATTAGTTAATTTAAGTATTTAATATTAAATAATTAGTGAAGACTAATTCCCCTTACAAACATCCCAGTTTATATCTCAATTAATAGATAATTAAATAGTTAAAGGTAAAAAATAGTTCTAAAAAATATCTTACTATTAATTTCTTCAGGGTAATCCCTATTCGCATAACTATCAATATCGAAATGCCACGTTTCTCTGCCTCAGCATCGCCTTTTGTGCTGGCTAATGTCTATTTTCTTGTATTTTGGTTTCTTTTTCTGCATTTCGGCATTTTATGATATCCCCGCCGCGAATTCTGTCGGTCGCCGAGTGCAGGCAGGGCTTTGTTTTCCCTTTTTTTTTATTGTGGGATATTTTTCGGTCGTTCCTTCTAGGTTTTTATTTTTGTCCATTTTTTCTGTTCCTTATTTTGTGGTTTTGCTGAAGAAAGCAATGTATTTTTAGTGTGTTCTGCTAAACGTCTAAAAATATGCGCCATGTCGGGCACCTGAGTGGCATAAGCCATGGGGGGAGGAGGAGGGAGTGGAGCGGAGTGTCAGGGTCCATTCGGCTCGCTTTTTTATTTATGACCCTCGAAAAAGCGATTCGTGCATTTGGCTTAAATCTCCCCTCCGGCTCCCAGCTTCGCGCAGGAGAAGGAGGAGGAGGAGGAGCAGTCTGCTCTCCGGTGAAGGTCATCATTGCTGGCGTAGAGCTCTCCTCCCCCTGCTACCGAATCGATTTTAACGATTATTATTTCTTGGCCCGTTGGTAAGTTGTCGGCTTAGTCACACTCACTCACATCGACTTGACAACTCTTATGAATATGAAATGCATTCGCACGACTCGCAAAAATACAAAAATACAACAAGAATAATAAGAAGAAATCGAAGGAAAAAAAAACACTTGTGATTGACAAAAGTGTGGCAAGGACATTTAGCAGCGAGCAGCCAGGCACTGACGACATTGTCGCATTAACGTTAATTGATGACCAAGACTGACCGGGGCCACGCCCCCTTAACCCTCATCCCCCCCTCACACTCTTAAATCCCGCTGTCCAGTGACAGCTCATTAATAAGCGGATTTGGCCCTTTTGGAGAGCATGTCCTTTGGCCTTCGCTTCGCGGCGTTGACGAGCTAATCTACTGCATAAATCTACAGTTTTGTTAACAATTCCAACAAGAGCTCAGATAGCAAAAAACGACCAAAAAAGAAAGGCCAATAAAAGCGGCATTGAAGAGGCGCACAGAAAGCAAACCAAAAGTGCACGGTGACAAAAAGTATCAACAAATTGGCTAATCAGTTCCTGACACAGTTACCTCATAACTCTTATCATTGTGACATTTCGTTTAGTTTAATCTCGTATGAGTATTTTTAGCATAGTCTACTTCTCTATTTGGCAATGAATTATTGAACTTTTATGATTTATGATGTGATTATTTCGAAGCTGATGTCAAAAAGATCATAAATAGTTTCTAACAAAATGCAGTTTTTATTAAAGGAAAGCTGTGATCTATTTTTATACTTGTAAACTATCACTAGTATTATTAGTTCTTCATAAATGTATAATGTATATCCATCATATATGTATGTATATTAATTATAATTTGTAAGTAATCAATGGTCATAGCAGAACTTTTTTTTGCCATTTCAAAAGTGGGTTAACCATATCAATAAAAAGTCATTGATTAACAATGTGATGGATGATTTTGTATAATATAGATAAGATATAAATATTAGTTCTTTCACCCAAAACAAATTCAACTAAATAAAACAGGAAAAATCAAAATCAACATATAATAAATATTACCAAACAAGTGCATTTTACTTTATAAAAATTGGCTTTTATGTGTTGCTTATCCGTTGGCTGATTTATAAGCCCAAGTGATATGTTAAGCAATTACAAAATATGTTTATTTTATATATATATGTTTATATTTTGCAACTATGTAATAATTAAAAAATTACATTTTTAAATACCCGAAATCATAAATTTTTTCAAATCGCACCACTTATTATAAACCTAAGCTCCACAATTATTTTTTAAACCCAAAAACACTTCCAGAAACCCAGATATTTCGCCATGTTAATATATTCCTTCATGTGTAACAAAACCTAGGGGTCAGGGGTGAGGCCAAAGGGTCGTGGGAGTGGCAACATCATTGGGGCAGGTCTCAGCACTTAATTAGAATTGTGCCCGAATAGAATAGAATATGACGCGGGAGCGGGATAATTTATGCCGCCTAAGGAAATAATGAAACGAAAAAATTCGAATTTCTACGAAGGCACACAAGTATATAGTATATTCCCATCAAGTTATGCAAATATCGAAAGAATATCCAGAAATCGAATTGAAAATTGTTCGCGTTAATTGTTCCATTTCTTGTTTGATTTCCACTAAGCCACTTCTTACCTTTTCTTTGCTGTTTTGCCGAGAGTGCAAACAATTTGAAATGCAAATAGGCAGAGTTCCCTCGATGATGGACTGTTGCCAAATAGCATATATATTCTATGTCCGGATATATATACTTGCTTCCGCCACTGACGGCGGGACACGGCGAATATTGAAACTTGATATTTATTAGCTGGTACGAAAATCAAGCCAATTAGCGCGATTTTTGGCGCGGCCACTCTCGAATTCGAAGCGAAGCGAAGGTGTCAGGCTAATCTAACCGGCACGACAACGCGAAATTTCACCTGTAACAACACCTGCCAAGTGAAGGAGGAGAGGCACTGGACACCGGCGACCGAGTGGCACACTGCTCCGGCTATGAACTATGAAAATGAAACAATCGCACTTGTTGTGGTCAAGTCGTTCGGAGTTTCGGGCTAAGAGATGAGATGCTATTTCGTTATGGGCCACTATTTGCTACTTCTAACGGCCGACAAGTCGGTGCGGTGTCTCGACGGAGCGATGAGAAACGCGTCTGTTCGCCACGACCGGAAAATTGCGACTGGCGGCGACTGCCAACTGGCGACTGCCAATCGCCAAAAAGCGAACGCAAAGCTCGAGTGCCGCCGGCTTGATGTTTCGCTCTGTGCTATGCTCTCTCTACTCTCTCTCTCTGCTTGCCGCTTGGCTTTGTTGTGACGTCGCCGCTAACATTGCCTCTGCCGAGATGCGATGCTGTTGTTGTCAAGAAAGAGAGAAGAGAGATGCATAGAAAGAAAAAATGGTACTAGTTCTTGGCAAAATAAAGAAATACCACAAAGGCCTCGGCAATCGCTAACAATTTGAAAACAATAAAGAAGTTATCATGGTAAGCAAAAAATTTATTTATTTATGTCCTAATTAGAAACTTCAAAAGTACTTTTAAAAGTTCTTATATTATTTAATAGTTTATATTTACCAATATTTAGTTGAGCTATTTTTCACAGCTTTAAAAACATTGATTTGTATGATCACGTATACGCCACGTTGCCTGAGATGAGCGCTTTAAGCCTGTTCCTTAAAAGTAGTTCAAATATTTAAAGTTTTATAATTAGCATTAATTAGTTAAGCTTTTTTCACAACTCTAAAAATTTAAATCTTTATGATCACGTATACGCCATGTTGCCTGAGATGGACGGTTGGAATATGAATGGTAAAATAAACTAGAAATTCAATTTATTTATTAAAGTGTGCATTTATTAAATAAATTTAACCAGATTTAACTCGCTATCTAACTTAATTTTGAGTAATATTAAATTCTTACAAAGTTTCATTGTACCCCCTCTATTTGTTTATCTATCTTTTTTCTAAAAGTGTTACAAAATAATCTGTAACAATATTTAAAGTAATGTTACTGCATTTACAGCTGTTGGTTTTATTTTTAGAACCTGACAAGATAGTTTTCTTTACATGTAAGAGAGAAGCGTAAACATGACACACTCTTATCTCTGCCTCCTAAAATCATAAAACTGAGAGAGAGTTGCTCTCTATTTGCCAATTTACCGGCTTTCCTTGGGTACATGTTGCTCCTGCCCGTTTGCAACATGCTGCTGAACGAAGTTTGGCGCGCTTTTGATTTGAAGTGTGCTCCGTCGCTAATTTGAGTGGTTTTTTTCATTAGATTCTCCAATGCCTGGCCCCTTTTAATTGGCGATGGTGATGCCTGATTTATAATTTATACAGTAGATTTTATTTTAGTGTTTGCTCGGGGTACGCCGCTCGCGTTTGCTTATTTATAAAGGCATTTGAATTTATGGCCGCTGACTTTTTGCATGAGATCAGAGTGCTTGGCCCAGTTAATTTATGGGCGCAACGGGTGCGTCGCGTCCCGACTCGCAGTGAAAAAGTGAAAAACCGAAAACCGAAAGAGTATGTTTCAAATAACAGAGCAATAAACCGAGTCCGAATATCCATTTCTTGCCCAACGCCGGCTGACTTTCGCTTTGTTTACCTTCCGCGGCTTAGTCAACCCGAGAAATGGTTCGAAATGCTTCAGAGCGAACGCCGAACAAATTCTTGACCACATTCAACGCAAAGAAATGACGCCATCTGTCTGAACGGCTGCCAGCGCCGCCCATATTTATAAACAATTACGTAGATCGGTGGGCTTTATAGAACGAGGAATTACTCATAGCCAAGTCTGGTGAAATTTGCATATATTGCAGCGTGTCAGAGTTTTCCGTGAGAAAATTCTGGGCTCCTACACAAATGCAGCGAATTTAATTGAGAAAAGAAGACCAGGAGTCGCCCACATTTCCTGGAAAAGCTCTTGAGATTCGGCAACTTGTTGCTTGCCTTGTAACAATAATAAGGCAGCAGCAACATAGTCTAGAATAGTGGCAACATCAAAAGTGGAAAACAACATGAGCTGCTAGTATCTTCAGCAACAGCAACATTATCATCATCAGCAGCTGGATTTGCATAGACACAAATTCCGTAACTACTTCAGCAACATAAACAGTAGCAGCATAAGCAGTAACAACAATAGCTTCATCAACATAAACAGTTTAAATAGTAGTCACAACAACATTGAAGCAAGTAAAGCAGCAAGAACAACAAGAGTCTCAGCAGCAAATAGCAACAAAAGAACAATAGCAACATTGAGGGTTGGGAGCGAAAGCACTTTTAGCAACAGCATTTTCAAGATCAGCATCAACAGCAGCAGCATACGTTTATCATAATAACAGTAGTTACAAAAGCAGCAGCACTTACAGCAAAACCAATAAATTCTGCAGTTTTAACAGCAAAAGCAATAACAGCAATCGAAATAGCTGAAAACTAAAAGAGCAAAAACTCTAACAAAAGCAACAAGCTAAGATATAAAAACAAATACTGCAGCAACAATAAATGTTATAACAACAGCCGGAACTTAAAAATTGGTACCAACATCTGTTTCTTTAATAACAATAATAATAATAAAGTTAAAACACCTAGCAAGCCGAGAAACTCCAGCAACATCAACAGGTGCCATCCTTATCTTTCGGTATCTTGAGTTTCAGTCAGAATGTTAATGTTTTCATTAGAAAAATGTTGCCATAGGAATAATATATTTGAAATATTACTCATGGGTTTTTTGATGAATTTAAATCCATTAATAGATTTTTTATTGAGCGATTGTTTGCCAAATGAAAGCTATTAAAACAATGCCACAAATTTACCTACTATATTTTATTACGAGAACCTAAAAGACGCGAAGTAAATAGAATTTCCTAAAGATGCTTAAACAATACACAAAATTCACAACACCTAACACGAAATTCTTTACTTTATAAAAAAAAAACACTTTAAAGTTTCTTTCTATTTAAAGAATTTAAAAAAACATTTTGTGTGACTCAATTTAAAAAAAAAATGATCTGAATTTTTAGATAAATAAAGAAAATGTTACCATTTCCGACTTCCTCAGCTTGGAATCAGCACCAGCAGCTAATTCCAAACACAAAAGCAACCATAAGAAAAAATAAACCCAGGCTGCTTCAACCCTCAAGTGCAACCTGAGCCAACAACAATGTGGACCAGGAGCAACATTTGCATACATTGTATTTAAAAAGCAACAAAAGCGAATGAAATTTCGGGGCAAGTCACACAATGAAGTGCTCCCAATTGACGCTTATGGATCCGCTGCACTTTGCTAGCTGATATAAACAAAAGACAGAATGTTTACACAGCGCACAGCAAATCGAGCGCACACTCAAGGAAATGTGTGTTGTGCGGACAAATTGTAAACAATGGAATAATCGTAATTAGAGAAATTATGAAAAGCGCGCGCGAGAAGAAAAATGGATAATAATTTGGCGTTTGGGAATAGTTTTCGATTCGAAATAGATTAATTTATGATACGCGAAAGAGTTGCCCTGCCATTGTGCCACACAGGGCGATCTCCATGCTCCTCGGCGCAGCCTAAAAATAGAGATGACATCCAAATGGAAATAGAATCGACTAGGCGTGTGTGTGGGTGGGTGTGGCTATGGGTGGGTGGGTTATTGTGTGTTCCTCGGCCTGTGCCGTGCCACCATCTGCTCTGGACATTGGCATTGAGTGGGTGGCGCCTCGCTGGCAACATGTGCGGCAGCTGGCCCAAAAATCCGTGCATAAACATCGCCGTTCGTGTAATGTTACGATTATACATCTCAAAAAAAAAGTGCAAGCATGCCTCTAATTTTATTAGCAAAAAACTCATATAAGTCTGTGTGAATTATTGTTATTATTTATCGAATTACGAAATCAAAAAATAAAACTGTGACAAGGTTAGTTTAAATGAAATGGGAAATGGTTTTCAGTTAAATATTTTCATCTGATTATAATGTTGTAAAAGCTTATAAATCCCAAAGCAAACATTCTTGTTTCCTAATCCTTAGATATAATTCATTTATTTTCACTTAGAAATTATAATAAAAAAGTCTAATTAATTTGTATAAAATTGTAGAATAGATAGTTTCAGAGACAATGTCCGTGTAAATAAATAAAATCATATAAGTAAACTCCAATTTCTCTTCGTGTAATTGTAATAAAAATCCGACGATTTTTAATCACCAAATAGTTACGATAAAAAGTTCGAAAGAGGAATAGAAACTATTTGTCCAAATGTTTCGCCGGCCATTAACACCCGGAAAATTCAAATAAAAGCTCGATCTCGGGGGACTCGGCCTATACTTGGACCAGAACCGAAGGGAGGGAATGGCACTGGGGGAAGGTCACAGCAATGATTTATTCGATAGCTCAACTCTTCGGGGGCCATCAAAGGGCAGACCCATTAATTCCATTCCATTCGCCGCCGTCCGTTCATCGGCACTCTGCACTTGACTCCGGCGAATGTGTTTGCGCAACTCTGGCAGCCGTATCTAATATTATGCCCCTAATTCTTGTAATTTATGGCAATTTAAAGATTTGTTCAGCCGCCTAAGCAAACACATGAACTGGAGGAGCGTCATTTCTTGGCGGCGACATTGACCCATCGAAGGGGTCGCAGCACGTGGACGTGGCCAGAGCTCTCAGCTAGCATCAGTGTCAAAAAATAAAAATATCTTTGCCACCAGATGAGTTACACCTTCGAAATCTAGGGTAAAAATTCTTAGAGAAAAGGCGGAAGTGAGAAAGAAAAGGTAACAAAATAAAACGAATTAATTTGGGAAGGCTAAAGAGAAGACTGATGTGGTGGGAACAGGTAGACAAGGATTTAGGAATTATTAATTAATTTATTTCTTATTTAAATTACAATATTATTAAATTAATGTTTAATAATAATTAAAAACGTTATTTATATGTAGAAAAAACTTCAGGCGGCCTCGACACCTAGTCTGATTGATAAAAGCTCGACTAATGGCCAAAATACACATCCATTTCTGGATGAAAAGTCTAAAACAAGTGACTGTTATACTTTATTTCTTTAATTCAAATATTTTGTATTATTTGAAAGCTAAAATGGGTAAATAATTCAAGCAAAAATAAGAAGATAAATTTGGTACATGTCTTTTATTTCTACCATAATTTATAATACTTTTTATCAATAGGAAATTCAATTATTTCAATTATATTCTTTTCTAATATTAACTTTTCATTCCGTCCTGATTTAGTGTTAATAAATTAATTACTTTAATATAAAAAATAATAATAATACCCCAAAAGTATTATTGCTCGCCTGACCTTGGTTTAAATTCATGTTAAAAATTAAACTTAGTGATTACATTTTTTTAAGTATCATTTAAATTCTTATGCGGAAATATAATACAATCGATTCCCCTAAACCTTTCCACAACTGTTAAACAAATTAACCCAGACAAATGATACCCGCTGCAGCTTCTTCCTCCTCTCCGTTACACTTGCCAGATGTAGCAAATAAATTTCAGTTTTCGCACATTTCGGCTATATCTATTTACACACACGTATGTATAGAATATATTTATCCAAAAAAAAAAGAGCGGCAGGCAGGCGCAACATGTGTCAGTGCCTGGGGATTTGCGTCTGGCTATGCTCCACTAAGAGCAAATATTCGGTCCAGAATGATCGGCACAAAAATCGTTGGGAAAAGCACCAATGCAAAACCCACAAACTGAGAATGTGAAAATCCGAAAATCGAGAAAACAAACCGATCATAAAAATGTTTAATAATAAACATGCTGGGTGCGTGTGGATCTTAAATGCGAAATATGCAAACTTGCACTTGCTCCACTCCAAGACAATTGCTCAATAAGCGCAGCAGCAGCAGATGCCAATGAGGTTTATTGCCGCCGATCCAGTTAGGTTCAGAAAACCAAGGGATATTTATAGTGGTGCAGTAAATTGAATTGCAATTGAAGGCTAAGTGAGTCATGAATCATCCAACTTGCAAAGTGAGTAATGCACTATGCAAATATTTTCCAGCCAGAGAGAGAGAGCGGTGCTAACGTGTTTCCAATTATGCAAATAATCTCATAACATAACTCCAAGTTCCGCGGATGATAACCAAGTTTGGGATACTTTCAGTAATAAGTTTTCAATTAAAAAAATATTTGATAAGCGTCAGGCAGTAAGCAGAACCCCCAAGTCGCTGAAGTGACTTAATTGCTTTTCGCTGTTGAGCTGCGATTGGCGCTAATTGAAGACAACTTGTTGGACAGCCCGCGATGGCGATGGTGCTGGTGAAGTGAAGGCGACGATGATGATGGTGGTCACTGGTCAGTGGTCACTAGTTAGTGGCCACTGCAACCTGTCCCCGGGCAGTGGGCAAAACTTCGTCATTGATGGCGGCTGCTGGTTAGCACAGAGAAAAAATATAAATCAAGTTTTGAAGAGCAAGAGAGCAGAATTAAAACTCTTACATAAAGAAAACAAATGTTTAATTAATTTTTAAAACCATTTAAATATGAAAAAGCATAGCTATCACCTCCATTCTTTTAAATTCAAGCAAATAATGCTAGTACCTAGTAATATTCCCAGTGCACTTGCCCTGGAGGCCTCAAGAATTATGCGTGACCAGCGGTTCCCAGAGCCACGTTGTCTGGCGTTGTCATTTCCATTTTGTTGATTTTCCTGTTCACTTTGCACTAATCGATTTTCAATATATATTCAAGCTAAAGCTTCATTTACCAAGCGGTCTCTTTAGTACAAAATTGTTTTTTAGCCTCATGCATATTCAAAATATTCCAAAAAACAAATTACGCAAGTTTTTGATAAATTGATTTCGGCGTTCTTTTTTTGGCAAGTGTGTGTGTTTGGTGGATATTGTATTACGCGATTAATTAGTAGAATTATACACTTGTTTGCATTCCAAGAATTATCAGCATGAATTGACCCAAATTTTGGGTACGAAATTAAGATATTTCAATTGCTGTCACTTAACATCAAGTTCAAGTTCAATTAGGCAAAGTCATTTGTTGTGTTTGATTGCCAAAAAAGAAAAAGGGAGAATACTGAGAAGATCAATGACACAATAAGGGAAATACTTGTAAAGGAGCTTTGTAACTTCGCTGAATCATTTGTTATGTGTATGATTCATCTGTTAAGTATATCCTTATCTATAAAAGCAGGCAAAGGCCACCTGAATCACCTGTAAATTTTCAACAATCATGATTCATCTGGCAATTGTGTTTAGAATATAGTTTTCATGTGCTCATTAAGGCCATAATTCATGAATAATTGACAGGGCTATCGACAGATTTAAGCCATAAGCCTTTTAGTCCGGACATCCAGCTGTAATTGATTAACATTTTGCGCAAAAATATATTTCAAACCCAGTGGCTTAGGTTAATTAATCAACTTTCCTCTAATTGACAGAAAGTAATTGCATAGAAATTGATCAAAATTGTTTCGCGCTTTGCGAATGCCAAATAACACGTATACGCCGCATGGGAAATGGAAAATGGAAAATCTCTCCCTCTCTCTCTCTCTCTAGCTTCTCCTGCAGTGTGCAGTCAAGAGTGAAATTCAATTTGTCCCCGAAAAAAAAATGCGCCAAATAGTTTCGGTCACAAAATCGCAACCCGTAATGGCATTTCGCTGCTTTAAAGAGGCTTTAAAATTATGCAAAACGCATTTGGGCTGCAGGCACGAACCACGACGGCCATCCATGTCAATGACAGATACCAATCCACCCCCGAACGCTCCCCGTTGCCACCTCTCTGCTGCCTGAGAAACGGCAGCAATTACAACCACAACAAGTGAAGCGAAATTTGGCCAGAGCAAAGGCAACCGCTTACCCCGGACAAGCCCCCCTTTGGCCAATCACTATGCACTGGGGAAAAGGGTTTTTAAATAAATAAAGTTGTATTTTTTAAGAAATATTAATTATTAGAAACCATTTGAAAATATCTAAGAGACTTAAAAGGCAGGGAAAAAATATTAAGAAGTATAAACTACTCTTAAAATAAAGATATACCTTTGCTATTCCTGGGTTCTCTGCTTAAAGCTTACTTTTAAGAAATACCTAGTTATACTTAGTTAAGAAAGATTTAAACCTCTTATTATTTATTTATTTTTCTCATCTAAAAAGTATTCAAATTTAACAAATATTAACTAATACATCCTCTCAGTGTCCACAGCTCAAATTGTTGCAAGTGCAGTTGGCGTTGCCTCGATGGCTCTGCCAATTCTCGTGCATATTTAATTTTATGCTTATGCTCATGTTTGCCTTATGGAAATGTGAGATTTTACCACATAAGAGAGCAGGAAAAAAAAAACAGAAAGCCATATAAGAAGGGGGAAATGAAAACACTGGCAGAGGCGACTTTGGCACTTTGGACTTTGAGCTTGCCAATATCTTTTATGCAAATTACGCAAAAATGTATGGCAAGAATTCTGTGGACACCCGACAAAGTTCAATTGTATCAAATTGGATCGCCGAGTACCGAAAAAAACCCAAGAAACCGAAGAAAAATAAACGAAAAGCTCAGGCGGCAGCAGCGGCGACGGATTGGGTGCGACTCCATCATCAATCATGGGCATCAATCAGAGGCGACCGGCGGAGAGTGAAACTTTGAAGTTTGCGGCAAGCCGCACACAAACATCTTCTAAGCAATTTTGTGGTCCATTTCAATTAGAACATAGTAGTGGCAGCAGCAAACAGGCCACATTCTGTGGCAAACCCAAATGCACATCATATATATATTGTATTCACAAAAAGAGAGGAGAAGAGAAGTTCATGGCAATATTTGCCACTAAATTATTATTTTGCACGACACTTTTGCATGCCATTTAATAGTTTCGATAAATTTTCACCCTAATTGCCCTGTCCCGATCTCTCTGTGGTATTAATGTTCCTGATATAGCCTACAACCAGCTGATGTCACTGCCACTTTCATCGCAATGGTCAGAGGACCATTTATAAATTGCACTTGCAATGCCATAAATATGCAGCAAACAAACAGAAATTCACAGCGGAAATGAGGCATTCTTTGCGAATAAACTTTTTGATCGACTGCCAAGGTTACCTGGCCAGGAAAAAAGCCGAACTTCTTAGTAAGCCTATTTAGTTGTTTTTGAAGATTAGCCTAATCTCCATTACAGTGGCGGCACTGGCTTATTTCAATATTTTGTTAACCCCATTTATAGATTTTTGCATCCTTGCCGGGGAGTACTATCTATATATTTACATATATACATACATATATGGCATTCAGCTGCCGGCAAAATAAATTATCTGGGTCAGACACTTCAGATGGGCTTTAAGCTGACATGTGGCCCACAGAGTGAACTCGGGGCACGAGAGTATCTGCGAGTATCCACCCATCTGCGGGCAGTGCCAAAATATTCAGTCTGCAGATATGCTAACGAGCAGACAAACAGATTTTGGCATGCTTGGAAGAAAGCTATTTTCGGAGCTATTTTCAAAAGCAGACAGACCATAAATTCACGCAGGGGGCAACCACAAGAGTTCAGTTGAGCGGACAAACCACAATTGAGTCTTATGTTTTGGGGATTTTAAATAAACTAGGCTTATTTGAATCTGATAAGAATTAAGCAGAGGAATTAATATAGTTATATTACTTGTAGGGGAATGTTGGTTTTTATTTAGTTTATTTATAATTATTTTCAGGCAGTCAATCTATAAACTA
>JAEIIH010016206.1:0-17670 GCA_018904745.1 Drosophila orosa | reverse complement strand
ATTGACTGGAAGACGAAAACTGGAGAAATATATAAGGCGCCCCTTCTTCGAAATCTGGCTACGCTATTACTACATCAATAGGCGAAATATAAAAAGAGTTTACACATTTTTACCAAACTTGTAGAAAAATGTGTAATGAGCACTTTGTAAACCATTTCCGGTTGCTCGATAAGAATATTTATTGCTACAATCATTCAACAAGGCCGTGTCTATTACAATCAACGGAATTAAGGGCAGCTAAGACCAACATTCAGTGCACAACAAATGGTTCTAATGTTTATTTTATTATTACCTAATATATTGTTAAAGTAATAACATATTATTATATTTAAGTGATTTTAAAAAATTATAGATTGTAAGTATTTATTTTATAGTCAAATTTATTTAACCTATTTAGCAATACACCTTAATAACCATGGATATATATTGTATAGTAAAATATCTAATGAAGAATCTTACATACTTACACTTATCGTATTTATATTTTTACATAGCTAAGTATTTAATATTACAGTGGGGATCATGAAGCTCCGTTCTTGGATCAACAACAAAATCTACGCTTCTCTAGTATAACTTTAACTCATTTACTCTGCGAAAAGGGCAAAGTTTCAGCCATTGCGTTGCGGCTTTGCAGCTGTCGCAGCTGATGTGCTTCCGCCACGGCTCCTCTCAGAAACGCTGCCCCTGTCCTAGCCTTTGGCTGCACTTATTACAAAACTTTTAACTTTCTTCCCGCTTTGCATTTTCATTTATTTCGCCGCCTTTCATTCACTTTTGGCTTTGTTGTTGCTGCTGCTGGCTGAGCATATCACTTCGCTCCCGAAGAAATTTCATTTCGCTTCCTTCCGTCTCTTTATTCTAACACTTGAAATAAATGTTGTTTAAAGAAAAGTAATTGGTTTTATAAGCTTTTGATTGAATATAAAATATATAGAATATATGTTTGAAAGAATTTTGTTAAGCCATGTTATTTCAATAACATTTAACATTTCTCTTTAAAAGATTATTTTGATTATTTCCTTATATAAATAGTGAAATCGGAAATATAAGCTGTTATTATAATTTACCATTTTCTTCGACTGCATCTTCGCTTGCTTTCTGTTGCAAACTTTTGGCTGGCTTTTGCCTTTTGATTTCAATACTGCATTTTGCATTTGAACTTTGTTCTTCGTTTTTGGAGCGAAACTTTTGCTTTCAGCCGGACATGAGCTTAAATATATATTTCTTCTATATAAAAAGAGAACGACCAAAATCAATATATTATCGAAATTGAGTCAAAGTTTAAGTTCAACCAAAAAAAGAAAGGAAACTTGCGATTTATTTTAATCAATTTTTTGCAATTTCCTGTGGGGAAACTTTTTTAATATTACAAAAAGTTCTTAAGAGCGAGTCTACGTTTTGTTTAACGAAGAAAATAAGCTCCCCTGGGGAGCAACATAGAAAGGGGTCAGTTCGTTGGCTAACCTTTTGCTAATGACTTCCTTGTCGTCGCTGTGGCCCCGCCAATGAGATAAGCCCAAAGTGCAGTACCAACGGCCAACGCAACGGGCAGCTGGCAACATAAGCCACCAAGAACTAACAACATCGGCAACTTGCAACCAGCAACTAGCAACTTGCAGCAACAGCAAACACTTCAAGAATGTTTAGCGAACACGCGATGACAACACAACTTTAAACATAAAAAAAGAAAACAAGAAAGGAATATAACTTTGGGAAGCCGAAGGTTGTATATCCTTTCAGTTCGCAATCGAAACAGGGGTCAAATTTTAAATTGATCTCAAGCCAAACAACAATTAATTTAAATTTGAAAAGATTTTGTGTGTTGGCTTTTTATAAGGTTAACAAACCAGCATAAATATTTTTTATCCATTATTTTCTTTTAAATGAATTTTAATTGTGAATTGAAATATAATTTTTGCCAATCATTAGCTTTTTGGCCTTCATATGCAACCAAGAAGCCCTGAAATATCCAGATTTCAGGATCCTTACATAGATAGATTTATATAATAAATTGTTGGACGTATCAAAGAATAAAAACGCCATAACTAAGCTTTTCTTCGTTAGTTTTTGTTAGGTTAATAAATCTGCATACTGTATTAAACAAATATTAAAGTTAAAATTTTTGTAAATTTTCGGCAATCGATAGATCGACTCGCCTGTTGATGCTGATCAAGAATATAAATGATTTATAGAGTCGGAAATGACATCTGAATGAAATTATTTGCTGCAAGGCTATAAAAACGAGTTAAGAATTGGACATAGGGAAGTGAAATATTAATATATATATTATATTTAATATAAATAATACATTAAATACCTGTTAATAATCTTCTAATACTCCCTGCAAGAGTATTAAGAGAAGAAGCAGCCCAGCATTTAAAAAACTTTATTGCGAAAGCGAGATGGCAACAAACCCGACTGGGCGCTTCAGCCAACGACCAACAGATGGCGCCGGCTATGTTATTTCCAGAAATGAAAATTCACTTGGAAATGAAAGCAAGAAATATCTAATTCGCCCCAGGTGACGGCGAAAATGGAAAACTCTCCTTTAGAAAGTGACAGATAAAGGTGTCAGCCTGGAAATGTACAAGTTTCTGGCAGTTCTTTGAAGCGTGAAAAAACAAGAGTTTGTCTTTAAAATTTATTTCAAATAAAGTCAAGCTACATAAATTAAAGTGTTTGTATAAAATAAAGTCCTCTTGTAAAAAGCTATGCAAAATTGATTTAGAAAAGTGCATTTGAAAAGTGGTAAATAGTTTCAAGCTTAAAAATTTAAGAAAATATTGTACTTTCAATTTAAATTGAACCTTAAACTCTTTCTCTAGCTTCCCTTTATTTAGTTTTTCCTCATTTTCCCATACTACATTGACAGCAGTTTACGCCTAACCGCCAATTTAGTGATTACAGGTAACTACTTTCCCCTTCTTGGACATCGCATGTGTAACATCCACGAAATAGTAGGTAACTTTTGCCATAAGCACTGTAATTTTGCTTGCAACATTTTACTGCCACCGTATCTCTGTCTTAACCTTTCCAAAACCGATTCGAAATCTGTCGAGTCTCCCAATTAATTTGAATAATATTCAAAGTTTTTTATTCAGCTAAGCTTATTTCTTTTCATTGAATAAATCAAGTCAGATGTGAGAAATAAATACAAATCACGCGGAAAATGACACTAGTGGCGGAGGAGTTCAACAGGTTTCCCATCGTTAAGCATAACTCATTTTCCCATGCAGCTTATTTTCTTTGGATTTTTATTGCCTTGCCAATTTGGTGCTCGTGACCTGCGGACGATTCATCTTTCCAGTGGGTGCATTTCGGTTTTACTTTTTGGGTAAAAATAAATTTAATTAGTTGGCGATTTCATAAAGTTGGGGCTTGGATGGCTGTCGCTTGCGCTGCAGTTGCAACTTTGACATTTTGCCGCATTAGCAAACGATTGCCGCAGTACGTGATGTCGGGGAAGCCCCTCTATCCCGTTCCCAGAAAAGAGTTCCATCCATCGTCTTTTTGGCCTTGGTATTTTTTTATCGCTTTTTCGGTTGGCATTTTCCTCTTTGGTGTTTTTTTGCAGTATTTTTTTCGGCTGGCCCTGCTGGTAATAAATATTTTATTAGACGCGGCATGAAAGGTGTGCAAAATTTACACCACCACCAGGTGAGTTTAGGGGTTGCATGAGTGGCCTTTTTTTTCAGGCAGAGTCATTTGCAGGGATTTGCATTTTTTGCCATAAAAAATCGAGTTGGCAGCTCTTTCTGGCGTCCTGTTTACGGTGGATTTTAAGGCCCCCAAATTTGTTTGCCCTTTTTATTTATATTTATTGTCGCGTAATTTTTTTATGTCCCCTCTGCATGACATTGTTGAGAGATTTATAAGGAACGAGAAGCGAGGGAAGAGAGAATTTGTGGGATGCAGGTTTGGGGTATTTCGATTTTATACCTAAGGAAGTTCCATTGTTTTTGCTGCTAATATTGTTCTTTATAGTTTTCCCTTCAATAATTCTATTGTGACAAATGGCGGTCTAAATGAATTACTTTTCCTTCCTTTTTATGTGTCCCAAATTTGGAAAGAACTCGATAACTCTGTCGAGAAACTCTTAATTGAGGCAACTCGCAGGAGGCACCAATTTCGACTCTTATTGCCGTTCCAATTTTCCCCCCAGTTGACTTCGTCCTGGCTGAGTTGCGTGTTTGCAGCTTGTAAGTTTCGCACTTAATGACACATACTTTTGCCGAAGACTGTTGCTGCAGCTGTTTAACCCAGTTATTTATGACACTTGGTCACACTTTGTCAGCCCCCGCCCACCCACAGATCCCACACATGCACCCGCATATTTATGGCACTCCTTCGCACATCCTTTGTTTTTGCAAATTCCTTTTGGCAAAATGAAAATTCCTCTCTTGTAAATAGTTTGCAGGACATCGGAGTAAAGGAGTTGTTGTCCCGTCTGGATGAAAATATTTGCGCACTTGCATTTTATTAAGGCAACACTGGGGAAATCAGAACCATACCAATCTTTAATTTGGTATATATTTAAAGCCACATTTAATTGTATTTATATATATATTTGTAAATTTGTAAGAGTTGTTAAACTACATGCGTTAAAAACAATTTGAAGTATTTTTGTAAAGAAAAGGATACGGAAAATGTACAGAAATACAGCACTGAATATTGCCCTGAAAAATAAATAATATTATCAATCAAGCTTGTACACTTAAACAATTTTTGTTTAAGATTTAAATATATATTGAAATTTATCATAAGCACTTTTGTGTTGATATTTTTTTTTGTGTGTCACATCGCACCTCGTGATCCCCCAGCAGGCGTAAAGTGGAGTTAAAAAGAGGTGGCAAGCGGCACAAGGAATTTATTATCATTGTCGCCTGGTCAATGCACCTGGATACCAAGCGGGGGAGGAACGTATCGTAGGGATGCCCTGGGATGTCCTGCCACAAATGCTCAGGCATAATTAAAGCCATTTGTTTTATCCAGGATCGTTGCGGGTCAGGCGATTTATTGTATTTTCCAGTTAGTTTATGCTTGCATTGAAAATCGTGCGACATTTACAGTCACTGAAAAAAACAATATATATTTTTAGCTAGTTAGTTTTAATAGTTATTAATGTTATGTTAATGTGTATTTCTAGATTTCAGTTTATATTTATAGCTTTTATAAAAATTGAATCAGTAAAATTTCCTAAATAATTTATTGGTAATTTTCAAGTGTAACAAAGATGAGGATGCAACGTCCACATAAATTTTCAGGAGCCAAACGGGCTGGGAAATCAATTAACAAAATGCTCGATGCTCATTAAGTCGACAAACCGAAACGAGTTATTGTATTATAAATATTCTCATTCTAGCCATTAATTTCAATCGCGGATTGTTGGTAACCAACACGGCTGCCATTCCGAAAATGTACGCCTGCCTTCAAGTGGCAGGCCGATCAATTTTGACAGCGACAGCGTTTTAAAGCGATTTATGTGCCAACATTATGGTTACTCGGTGTATTTTAAACTCATGTTCAATGGTAATTTATGCGCGCGAAATGTATTAATAAATTAAGGGCAAAAGGCAAGATGGTAAAGATTACACAGAAGAGTGTTCTGAAATAGGTTTAAAGGAGAGGATTTTCGTAGTGCTTTACTTTGGAGATTTAATAAGGTTTTAATGTGACTTAAATAGCTAAATAACAATATTTAACAATAATATAACTTCTTATTGAATTACTAGTTTTTATAAGATATTCCAAAGTTTAAATAAACCTATTTATAAGTCAAGAAAACCTATACATATTTCAGTTTAAAGATATTCGATTAGGAACATGGCAATATCAGAACTCGATGTAAAATGCAAATGTAAAAAAAATACAGAGGGAAAAGCAACCTCAGCTCTCGGGCCTATTGGCCCGTTCACATTAATTTGATTTAAGCTTCGCTGCTTTTTTGACATTTTTATTGTTATGGTTTTCTGGTGCGCTTTTTTGTCGCTTTTCTGTCTTGCTGCGCGCTATCGGGGGGCTGCCATCGCTTATTGTTGTAACGGTGCCCCTGCATTGTTTTTCCAACATTTTCCAACACATTTTATCGTTTTGTTTGCTTTTTCTCCGTGTCCTCAGCGCTTTTGTTTTTATTTATTTGGGCCATTGTTAAATGGCATTTTCATGCTTAACTGGCGTCAAATATGGAGTTCCCATCGCCAGAAACCCAAGAAGGATGGCGGTTCTGGTCCAAAGTTTCTGCCACGTGCCGAATTCCGGAGCTGGAACATGGAACAGGTGAGCATTTAAATTTGGTCGCTTTTCTGTAATAAATAAATAATATGTTTTTCGGTTCGGCGGCAAAAAATGATTTTCCGAAACACTGCAGATACATTCATTGAGCAAAAAGTGTATTATTTTTTGTTTAGCCACTGTGCCGGCCATAAATTCAATATAAAATATTCAAAATATGATTTTGCATATGAGAGCACATTTTGTTTGTTTTATGCGAACTTGTCTATACTTTTTTGTTGCGGCCTCTGCAAGTTTGTAAATATTTTTGTGCAATTTGCAACACATTTGTTTTGCAATTTGTTTATGCATTTTGGGGGCACAGAGAAGGGCGTCCTGCTGGCGACAGTGGGACACAATTGTTTGTAGACGTTTGAGGGTGCAGCAAATTAAAATAAATATTTACTTGGCTTGGTAACTTTCATGTGATTCATATGGCAAAAATACAGACAATATTGCGTTTATTTATGGTAATTAAATTTCAGAAAATAACAAGTTGCAGATGATTTGGTTTTATGCATTTTTAGGTAGACTTTGCCATATATTTATTGCTTTTATAAATATGAAGAGCCTTGCCCAAATATATATACATATATTTTGTATTATGAATCTATTTAATATTATTTATATTTGATATGATTATAATTTTAATACAGCTTGTATTTTAGTGTCTTTCCCTGGTAACCTCTTATATTAAATCCAAATATATTGTAAGCAAACTGTGTCTCCCTTTACGGTTGTCAGACTCTTGGCACTTGCCGTGCCACAGTCTCTGGGCTAATGCAAATTTAAATGGCAATTTGTTTAAGCCTCTCAACTTTAACCCGCCGGCAATCCACTGCCCCCAAAAAAGAAGAACAAGGAAGGGTGGGGCTGTGGAGCAGATGTAAAAAATGCTACTCACATTTGCTTCGGAAAAGAATTCGCAGCTCCGGAATTGGAGAGCGGAACGGGAAAAGTTCTGGGGACGGGGAAAGGAACTCAACTAAAACGCATAAATCTTCGTAAAGTGTCAGTGTCCATATTTTTTGTCTCTCCCCCCTTCGTGTTGCTCTTGTTTCGCTTTCAGTTGCGCACTTGTTGTTTTTTGTCATTGTCAGCAGCAGGGAACTTTTTTCCCAGCAATTTCAACAGGCCAAGTTCTTGAGAGTGAACTATGAATTCTTTTTGAAATAATTATACTTAAAACAGGGGTAGGAAATATATTTATTTTATAATTTTTAAAACAATTTGTAAGAAACTTTTTACAAAACAAATGATTATAATTAAATTACGCATACGACCCGTGGGCCAGGCACACTGGAAGTTATTCATTATTATTTGCTGAAAAAAGAAATGGTTTCTTAATTACATAAATCTAAGCTTGAACAAATAAGTTAAATTTTCATAGAATGTAAAATAAAAAAAAATCATTAATTAATCATACGCCCCGTATAACAACATACATATTTCTTAGAATTTTCAATAGCATCTTTATTAAATACTTGATTAATGATTTTTATTTATTAAATTGAAAGTAGAAGAAGCTCTACTGTATCTGTTGCCGCTGCTGTTTCTGTCCATTGCGTTTTGGGGTAATTTGTACGCATTTCTTTTGTCATTCTGTGCGACTTTTGGATTTTTTTGGATTTGTTTGCTTACCCCAGCAAACCAGAAAAAAAAAACAAGAAGAGAAACAAAAATATGTTCTGTTGCTGTCATCGCCATTGTCGTTGTTGTTGTTGTTGCTGTTCGTTTATTATTGTTATTTCATTTGTTTATTTCATTTCCATTCGCCGCCACCAAGTGTGTGAATAACGAGTGGCAAAAAGCGGAAATTAGTTGCAGGCCCGTAACGCCCGCCCGCCCTCAACCTCCGATAACTCAGTTGCCACAAAAAGTCGAGCAAAAATAATTATAAAAATGGCATAAAGTGTTGCTAAGCTCGGCAAACTAAAAACAAAAACAATTAGGAACAGGCAAGGGGCAATTAGTTGCAGGAGAAGCGATGCAAAAGAGGAGGTGTAAACCAGAGATGGACAGCAAATAAATGCAAATGAGTTGCGCAGCAGTTGGCTTTTTGTCTGCCTGCACTTGCAAAGCGATTAGCAACATTTATCCAAAGTTTTTCACCCACCACCACCACCCCCTCTGGTCCGAAACTTTTGAAAAGGTTGCAAAACGGAGCGAGTTCAGGCAGTTAAATGATAAATAAACAAGTGTGCGGTGGTCATTCTTACAGCTTTTGTTCTTGTTGTTAAATAATGGCCAAGGAGAGAAGCGAAATTGTTGTGTAAATTGCTGCAGATTCATTTACAGTGCAAGCATTGTGTGTATTTAAAGTATTTCTGCAAATAATCTCCGCTTCAACCAAGCAAGTGTTGATGAATGTGGCCAAGAAATTCATCCGAGTCAAGAGTTACAGCGAAAAACTATGTGAATTTATCAAATGAAGCCAAAGGAAATAGCCCGAAAACTTATCATTAACCATAAATGTATTTATTTATTTATGTTTGCTAGCTGGTTAGATCTTAAATTAATTAAAAAAACCAAATAAATAGCTTTTGTTGGTTTTTAGACGATAGATTTATTTATGACCAATTTTAAACCTCATTTCCAATATTTTTCAATTAAAAAGGAACCCGTAAATACTACAGTTTCTTTATTATAAATAAATTTTGTAATAATGCCATAATCATAATTTGAAAATGATTAGTTTTATAACATTCTCGTTCAATTATCAAATTGAAAATCAATAAGGTAAGTGCGCTAATTGAATTACCACAGAAGAGTTCGCTCGAGTGATGCATATGTCGAATTACCAATTATGCAGGGAGATGGCCAATGTATATAAAGAGCAGCTGGTCTGTAAACAATCTAATAATCTAATTTCCCCCGCTTCCGTCTACCCACATTCCATCAAGCAAACAAAAAAGTGGTGGTATTCGCCCGGCTAATAAGCACTTAATTAAATTACCG
The DNA here is from genome assembly GCA_018904745.1 of Drosophila orosa. NCBI lineage: Eukaryota > Metazoa > Arthropoda > Insecta > Diptera > Drosophilidae > Drosophila > Drosophila orosa. Next base: position 8,442 of record JAEIIH010016206.1, on the reverse strand, counting down.
CCGTCGCCCGATTGCCCCGAAAAATATCAGACAGAATCCCTTCATTTTTCAGCTGCTGCTGCTGCTGCTGCTGTGGAAATAAATGCAATTAAAAAATATTAAAATTATATAACAGAGACGACGGAGCTTTATCTATGCCAGCACAAAGGGGGGGACGGCTTTATTGACGTTGCCCGGCTACTGTGTGGTTACCATGGGGGGGAGTTACAATCAGAGTTTCAACTCTCCATCAGGGGGGCAAAAATGTTTGCTAATTATTTGCAAAATATTGGTGGCTCCTGTTTACACAATTAGTCATATTGCTGGGTGGTTGTGGTGTTGGCCAGCGGGTTTTAATGGCAGTAACCCCCGAAAAGTTGTTTATTAAAATAGCACCAAATTCTATGCAAATTTCCAGCGAATTTTCACTGCTTCGAATGGTGAATTTCCGCGGCAGACGAGCATTAGGGAAAACAAAGTGGAGTAAATTGGCAAAGGGTTCAATTCAAAGGCCACCAGGGGATAATCAAACCAGAACGAAATATTATCCCAACTACCAACAACTTAAATACAAACTTGAAGTTGCTTGGTGGAAAGTTTTAAAGGAAATAAATAAAAAGGAAAGGTAAAACCGCAATTGCCACCTCTCATCCTTGGGCCCTCTGGTTAGCAGCACTTTAATTCCGCCCCAAATTAGAGTAGAAAACTTGATAAAAGTTTCTGTCTGTGTCATTAAGTATGCCACTCATTGGAACCCCATCGTCGGCTGCTATATATCCTGGGGTGTAGCCCCTCTACTGCCGCTCGTCCATCCTTTGGGATGTCTGTCAACCGCAGAGGACCAATTCCAATGCTATTCAAATTGCGTATCCATCTTCATTTATTTCATTTTCCTGTAATTTCCTGAAAATTCTTTCTTTGCTGATAGTGCCCCTGGCACCCCTCCCTCCGTATCTCTCTCTTTTTTCTGGCTGCATTCTGCTGTCCTTTCTCCCCGGATTTTTGCCTTATCTATCGCTCCCTATCTCCATGGTCGGCACGTCTTTTCCTATGTTTTTTTTTTGGTCGGAAATAGAAAAGTGCGCCAACTTTTCGCTTGAATTGGCAACGCTTACACCTCCCAACGCCCATTTGCCCCTCAAACTCACCATCCTCCAGTGGCTGCACTTTGACCGGGAGACGACTGCACAGCGCGAAAATATGTCAGTTTAAATTAAAACTAGAAATCGAATTGAGGTTTATAATAATTTCAATGTAAAATGCTAGCTAAAAATTAGTCTCTTCTTTAGTGAGAATTTAATTTATTAAAATAAAAATATATCTCATAATTTAAAAACATTTCTTTCTGTTTATTTCCGCCGCCCTGCGGTTTTTGCGGTTGTGTGTGGGTTCAGTGCATCCATCGGACGGATGGCAACCTGTAATCGTTCTTTTGCGCCACATTTAAAATGTCTCCGGGTGTCTCCTTCGTCTCCTGAATATCTCCTCTCCTTCCCTCAATTTTTCCTTACTTTTTCCCACCCATTTTCCACACCCACCACCCGCCATGACCGCCGCCACTGTACATCTGTCTGCGTGTCCATTCGTTCATGTCTTGTTAGCGTAAATCAAGCGGAACAAAGCGACGGCAACCGGGAAGAAGAGCTCCGCCTGAGCTGCAGCCGGAGGAAGCCGCCGTGGGTCTCCGTGGATCTGGATGCAGCTCTCCTTTAGCTGGAATCCCCCGTCTCTGTCCGCTTTGAAGTCAAGTCGCTGAGCTAGAAATTTATTACGGCGCTCAGAACGGAAACTCGCTGGCTAAACTGTGCCTCTGGGATTGGGTTACGGATTGCAGTCCGCCGCGGAGACAGCTGGGCCGGGATGTCCTTTTGCCAGGACCTCCTCATCCTCATCCGTTGCGCCGTTCTTGATTAAGCGCCGCGCCAAAGCCTTCAAATGGCTTTGTAATGCGGTTGGATAAGGTGGACCGCTTAAATTGATAAATTCCGGCAGCTCAGCCAGAGGGAATCGCAGGGATCTCTCAAGATTCTGGAGATGACGTCTTTTCTTTTGAGGGATTGGGAGTAAAGCTTGAGTCTTGTTAAAGGTGCTGACCAGTCATGTTTTGTGAAGGTTATCAAAAGGTTTTGTACAAGTCAAAGTAAACTTTAATGTGATAAATATTAAAATATATAACTACAACTATAATATTCTTTAATTATCTTATAATTTACGATTAAATATATTTCCTTTCAAGGGAAGTTTACCCTTTCCAATCAGCATTAGTCTTTACGGAACCATAACCCCTTAACCCCTCAAAAGCTGTTTTACAAGCCCCTTAAGTTCAGCCCCAAGCTGTTTGGCCTTTCACCGGAATCAAAGCGTTTTGCCCTTGTCCCCACCCAACCCCTCTGGAGACGTGTAGACAAGGTGCCAAACATCAGTAGGTAGCTGGCCGAGGACCTCGAGATGACCCAAGTCCCTGGCCGGCACTCGCATAAATCTGCTTTTCAGACTGCAAATGCAAATCAGCTTGAACTGGGGCGGATGTGTAAGCCAATTTCGCTTGCCAATTAGTGGAGCGTGGGGGGTGCCTGATATTCCGAAATCTGGATAGTTCCTACAATCATAAACATTGAACAAAGCCAGCGTCGAACAATGTCGGGATCAGGAATGCTTCGGCTCACTGGGAACATTCGTTGGGGGAGATGAATGCAATTTATTGATTGCCGGGCCCAGGCAGTCGGTAATTAGAGCTTGTGGCAAGTGTCCTTCTTGAGTTATTGACATGATAAGCGCATCACCGTGCCCCAAGTCCTTCCTGAAACTTTTCCGCTTGCCTGGCAATTAGTGGGGAATCGAGAACTTTTAAATTGGACTGATTCTGGAGCGGGCTCAAAAGGATTTAAGTGGGCGGCAAGTGGCAAGTAGTGGGGAATGAATCGGGCTTTAATTGGTGCCAAACTTAAGCCTGTTTGCTTTTGGTTTTGGTGGAAGTCTATCAAAGTTTTTATTGACAATTTTTCAACTCGGAGCTGACAAGCAATAATTAAATAATATATTGTGGAAATTTTATCAAGTTTGCTTTTCAAGAATGCCAGTAGTTCCTTGTTCTGTGGTCATAATAATTAAATATCACTCATACGCACGGGTATCCAAGTGCTAGCCGCACAGCACATTTGATGTTTATGTAAACAGTGCTTCTTAAAAGTAAAGATATTTACAGAATAGAAAATAGAATTATCGATCTCTATTAATTTTTTAAATCTTTAAATCTAAGTCCCATGCTCGATTCTTTTATTATTTCCCAACCGAAATTATAATAATACTCACTGTTTACCTAATGGTTTATGCGATTGTGGGCCCCATATTAATGTAGGTTGTGTAATAAACAAAAGTAGCTCGCTTACGCAACAACACGCTTACAGACAAATGACAACAACTGCGACAGCACGGCAACAACAAGTTCTGCAAAATATGCAGCACCAGCAGTGGAAACAATAATAACAATTGCCATTGTCTGTGCAGCTGTGTATCTGTATGTGTGTGCTGTGTGTGTGTGTGTGTGTGTGTTGTGGCATCAAATTTATAGACTTCCCTGTTGGCCCGAGGCCATGACTTTCTTATAACTCTTCTCACTTTCGTGCTGTGATCAGGACACTGAGCTTAATAATTATATAATAATAAATATAAGAATATATGAAAACTTGTATTAAAAATAAAGTTTAAAGTTTAAAAAAATCTGAAATTAAAAGGAAAAGGTTATTAAGTTTCAATAATTTTAAAGCAGAAAATTGTTTAGTAAAAACTTTGCTCCGATTTTATAAATATTAAATCGAAATGATTGGGTTTTGTCTTTAAATTTGTCTTTTAAATATGTTGTAAATTTATAATTATAATAGTATTTTTTCAGTGCACTTACAGATCCCAGACAAATGCAAATTGCATACATAATTGAGTTTTGCGGGGCGCAGAGTGACAAAGGGAAGCCCCGGGGCAGCGACAGGAGGGCAGAGTGGAATTTGGAATCTCTATTGGAGGACCCTCTTGCATGCATGTTTCATTACTTTAATTGAAATTATTCCACAATTATATTGAACATATTTGTCTGCAATCAGAGCATGCAGCTCTCCCCACCCGCCTCTCCATTTTCATTTCCCTTGTTTTGTGGCCAAAGCAGCTTAATTTGGGAAACTTGCATTGAGAAATCAATTAGGTTGCGTATACGCCATGTTCCCAAGAAAACTGCAAGCTATGTAGTAAGCCGGTCTGAGCCATTGGTTTTCAATAGTCAGCATCGATCATGGGAAAATTAATAAGCACAAATTAGTTGTGAGGGAAATAAGCCAGATTCTCCGACGCCTGCTCCTTTTTCCGTCTGATTAAATGCTTTCACACTTCAGCTGGGTTTCCTTTTGGCGCGGTTTAAATTACCTTTCGCCTTGCCGGCTCCATTCGTTCCAAACGCCTGATTTATGTGACATAATTAACGTTATCGCATCGCTCGCAGACCTCGCACGCGCATTAATTTAGCAATGCGCATGAAAAGCGCATAAAAATATAGATTTAGCACGCATCGAATGCGCGATTTGCCATTCATCGGAATTTAATGAACTGTCAACGCTGCCCGGGTGCAACGTGGCGTATGCGTGATTTATGGACAGCGCATCAGTTGCAGATAGAGCAGGCGGCCCCTGAAAGCTGACCTGGCCAGAGTCAGAATGTTGGAATAAATGCGATTAGATGGTCAAAAATTAATGCAGCGGAGATTATAGGGGGGCTAAAATTATATTTGTAATTAATGAGAATTAAATATAGGACTTGGAGTGAAGTTGGATAGAAAAATCGGGATATAATCGGTTTAAACAAGTGTTAAAAATACATTTTGACAAAATATAATCCTGATAAATATGTTACAATGAATTTACAATAATTTTAGACATCCTTTTCACTTTAAATATATGTTGTCAAGACAACATCCCATAAATCTTCTTTAAAGACAATTAAATCACAAGGGGAACCCTCTGTGTTTGATTATGGATTAAAATCACTAGCTTCAGGTTGCATCATCCGATGCCAGAGCTCACGGATAGATTTAACTGTTGCATACGCTCAAAGGATAATCGAGAGGAAGGAGATGCCGGAGCCTTAATGCATTTCCGTCTTTGCCTGCATGTGAGTAATATTTTAATGAAGACACGGCAGCTGGATGGAAAATGAAGGGGCTGCGGGTATGTCGGGGCTGCCATGCCGCGGAATTCCTTTGCCTTGCCAGGCACTTTATCAACTTCCGGCATGTGAGCGATGACAACGAGGACACTCTAGGGCAGGTGGATTGGAGGGTGGGCGGACGGTGTCCTGAATATCAGTGCGAGCAAATCAAGCACAGCCATCTCCTTGGCAAAACTTCCCCTCCAGGGGGGGAAGGGGTATTCGGGGAAAAAGGCCGGGAAATTCGCGTAAACTTGCCACATTGCAATGAGGCGTGGAACGTGGTGAATGTCCTGCTGCCACCCACATCCTTTGCATATTTTAGGAAGTGATTGCGCAAATGCATAATTTAATGACAGGCGATAGAGATGGATGGGAGTAGTTTTTGGGAAGGCACAGAGATTTCCCGCCTGTAATTTTGATAAACGTTTTGCATTTTCAGATTGAGTTCGGGGTAAATTTAAGGATGATTGCATTAAGTGTAAGTTAAACAATTAAATGAGCTTGTAACTATGTACATTTTTTTCTTAAGCAATCATAAGCAATTGAAATTATATTATTTATATCCTTAGCAAATAATTTGGAAGCTATTTTGCGTTTATCCATATTCATATTGAATCAAAGTCAATCCCCGAAGGCTGTTAGGCAATCAACATTTTCCCAAAACGACCTTAACCCCATAATGGTCCCTCTATGAGTGCTCATTGAGCAGACAAACACTAAGCGGAGCCATCAGATGCCAAATGGCAAACAAAACTCAATCAAAATAAACTCAACTAACTCCGGCTACCCCTTCTGATTTTCTCCCTTTCTATCTATGTATTTCGCGGAAATTGAAGGGAACTTCTTTCGGATCGAAGCTCTCAGCAGCCAACTGTAATGCATATTACACAACAGACATGTTTACTCAGCGCCCTCACTCAGCTGCTGTGAATATTTCCTTTTAAATTCAAAGTTATTTATATGTCAGGCGAAATTGAAATTGCCGCGAATGGCGGCAAGAGATGGGGGTCTTCGAAACTGCAGAGCTGAGCATCGCCTGTCACGCTATCGATTCATCATCGTCATCGCACAATCATCAGCATCATCATCATCATCATCACCATCATCATTGGCAGCGTCAGTCGTCATCATTAGAAGCGACATTCAAAAGATGAAAGTGTCCGGAGAGGTGATGGACTGGCTGAGAAATTGAGTTACTCGCTATATAAAATGCATTGCGTTTCATCCGGGATTTTGAAACTAATCACTGCTGATGGGTCTAGAGAAGTTGTGACTTTACACAAACTGTGATCATGTGGAATGTATTCAAAATATAATAAAATGATGTGTTGTAGCATTTTTTAAAATATTAAAGTAAATACAATTAATACTTTCATGCAAAACTCATAAATTTCAAGGTTTTAACCTGCAAAATTTAATAAAGTGTATAAGTATCTGAGTTTAATTACTGCTCAGGAGCTTACTTTCGTAAAAAAAATTGAAATACATCAAAGGATTGTAGTTTGAACAATTAAATTAATTAATAATTCATTTGCCAAATAATCATTTTTATATATTTTTTTATTTGATAGTGCTCTCTGAAAACCTTTTACAGTCACAGCTGTCTTGGCGCTCATCACTATCTCCAAATCCCGGAGCAGGCGACTACTTACGTTGACATTCATTTGAGTGCCGTGGAGACTATTGTAAAGATATTTTGAACACATCGAAGTAAAAAATATGTGCGACTGCTGACATTCCATTCGATGCTCCCCATTCATTGCCACTCCCCTGTCACCACCCCATAAGTCCACACTTCTTTGTACGAATGTCTCGCATATCAAAGGACCAAATTGCATAGCATTTGCTCTGAGTCGTTGGAATGCACAGAAAGATATTACAAGAACATTTAAAATCATTATTAATATGAGCTAATAATATTTATATTTTTATACGAATATATTTAGTAATTCAAAGTTAAAGACTATTTTATTTTATAAAACCAAACAATTAATAATGAAAATTTAGTCACCTTGCTCACTGAGAAGTAAGAACTCCATGCATACCTTACAGAATGAATCACACAGTTAATTTAAATAAATCCCAACTATTTCCTTCAGTGTAGTAAAGAAGCTTTGGTTTGTTGGCGTGTGTTAGAAATTGTCACTTGAAAATTGCCAAGTTGGGGGCGGCGGAAGAATACAAACAGGAGTGAGTGGGTTTTCTCGAGGGCTCGTGTGTGTCTCTGACTGTGTGTGCGGTTTCGGTTCGGTGACATATTTAATTTTAAGCTGTGACAGATATACATACTTGCGGAAAATGTGCTGGAAACAGCTCAATGCATTCCCCTTTTCCACCACTTGCATTTGGCGATAAATATTCCTTATCCCGACGCTTATTCACTTCCCGATTTGTTGCCCCGCATCTATTATGAATGCCAGCCCACGCAGATGTGCAATTATACTTGAGTAATTAGTTAAAATTGGCATTAAGGCTGTCCCTCTCCCTCGCATTAAGGTAATTAAATTGCAAATGTATTGAGAGAGGCCTTTTTGGTGCTCGTTTCGATTACGTGCTTCCGAAGGAGCCGCGCACGAATGTAGGCAACATTAATTTGCATATTATAATTTGCACTGCGAACATATTAAATGCATAATTTTTAAGGGGCCTGCAGGATAGGGTGGTCGCTGCTGTGTGGACTCTAATTAAAATTGGCTTAATTTCCGATACCCCGGGGGTGGAAATAAATATTTCATAATAATTGAAGGGGATTGGGAGCGAACGTGATCAATTTACTACAACCAACGGCTGTGTTACACCGTTCATAGTGGGCTTTTGGAACTGATTTACAGGCTTGTTACTGTTTTCCTACATATGGGAAGTCGATCTATAAATGTTATAAATGTATTCCCATTTTACAACATTTTATAAGGGGTAAACATTGATAAATATCGACATAAATAATTCGAATATCTGAGGTCTTCTTGAGGTCATAAGTTGCCCAAAAATCCACTGATTGTAAAATTTCATATATATTCCGTTTCGCCATTAAAATCGTAATTTATTAATAATAAAATATTGGGAAAAAAAATTTCAAAAATTTTATCAAATTTTTCAAAATTTTATAAGGGGTTACATCATTAAAATTGTCAAAATTTGACAAAAATTTTAATTTGAATAAATTTAAAATGCTGTTTGCAGATTTGTTAACCTTATAAAAACTAACACTGATCAGCTTTCCGAATTGAATTTAATGCTTTTTTAACTAAGTTATGGTTTTTTTAAACTGAT
>JAEIIH010016180.1:0-14572 GCA_018904745.1 Drosophila orosa | reverse complement strand
CAAACATCACTCCTTTTATAAACTCAAAACTACATTTCTAAATTTAACAAATATCTGGAATAAAATTGGCATCTAAAAATATAAATTATGAATAATCCGCCTGGATAAAAGTATCTATTAATATATTTAGATTACGCTTATTAAGTAATCTTTTTTCCAGAAAGTTACTTCAAAACTGATAAGTTATTTTAATTAAATTTAATTAATCAGAGATCAGTTATTAGTTTATCAGTTTTTTTTAGCAATAAATTATTCATAGCCTAAGCAGCAACTTAAAAGTTTTATACGGTGTCAGAAACCTTATCAGCGGTGATAGCCAAAATTAGTATGATTAAAAATTCATTATCTAGAGAATGTGCTGCGTATAAACAAAAAAATGAGAAACGCAATGCTTAGTTTGGTGTTTTTGTATGTTTAATAATATCATTTTAATGCCTTCGAAAATGACAGATTCTGTAAACAATAATTGAGGCTATCAGAGCATTTGCGTGCGCAATCCATCAAGCCAGAGAGCTGGCAACTTATCTAATTAGTTATCTGGAAAAGTAAAAGTGTGCCTGGGGGGATTGACTGACCATTCGTCAGCCTGATGAGCTCGGACTTTGTCCGCTGGGAATTGAAAAAGTCATCATAGCGAGGCGCTTGGATATAGCCGAGGCAGAAGGTATCTTATTAGATTAGGCACCGTCACAAGATAGCGCCGGTTAGGTAAATGTTTGCGCGACTGCAGCACCTCATCTTCTGATGAAATTCTGAGGGGGATATCTATGTACATAGGTTTCCCCGGGATGGAGGGAGCTCCCAAAGTTAGTTTTCTATGCCGCTGACTAACTTGAAGAATATGTATAGAAACGATTGCTATTTGGTGGCATAAAACTCTTGAAAAAAGGGCAATAATAATATTGCCGCCCCTCGAGAAGCGAATTTTAATCAGGTCGATAGCCGCGGTACTGGTTCCCAAGATACTTGTGGCGCTATCTTATCGGTTTTGACGGTCTGGGTCTGAGTATGGGTTTGGGTTTGGGTATGGGTATGGGGCCTCCGCCAGTGCCAGTCATTTGCAAATTCTCAAAGCCACCGGACGGATATTCCCCTTCCCATGATACTACGAATACTTATCGAGCGTCAATCATCTGTCTGTCCCACAGCTACGAACTCTCCCAAGATCTGCTCGAGAAACAGATCGAGCTGCTGGAGCGCAAGTACGGCGGAGTGCGAGCCCGCAACGCGGCGGTGACCATTCAACGCGCCTTCCGTCACTACATGATGGTGAAGAAGTTCGCCTCCATTACGGCCATGGCCAAGGCGGAGAAGCGCCTCAGTCGCCGCATGGTGGTTACGGCCAGCAGTTTGGGGCTGGCGGAGGAGGGAGGAGCCTCCTCCTCATCGGCCTACGGCAGTGCCACGGAATCTCAGCTCGACCAGCAGCAGCAGCAACAGCTGGCCTCTCAACAGCAGCAGCAGCAGCAGCTCCAGCAACAGCCACGTGTCACCATCATGGCGGGTCCGGCGGGAGCAGCATCACCGGGCTTATCAAGGACCCCGCCCACCCGATCGCTATCCATGCGGGAGCGACGTCAGCTGGACTGCAGTCCCATACCGCGTAGTCAGTCAGGTGAGTGGAGAGCGATAAGCTCCAGGTTTATATTTGCCAGCTGGGCTGGGATATTATTTACAGTGTACGTACCGAAAATTGCATCAGTTGATACGTTTTAGTAAATATTTGAAAGTGAGGAGATGGGTTTACTTATTTCAAATGAATTACTTGTACTTGACCATATAAAAGGTTATTTCAGTTTACGATTTCTGCTTAAAAATGTAAACGTTCTTTTCCCTGGAAATTTGTTTATTTTGTTAATATTTCTTATCGCTTAGCAAATATGCGTTTTAAATAACTGAAAGTAAAAATGCAAAGATAACAATTAAGCATAAAGTCTTTCGGTTCTCGCACAAATATTTGTTTGGCCTTCAAAACACAAAATCAAAGGAAAGGTTATCGTTTTCAACTCGTTTTAATCGACGTATCAGTCATAAATATTATTTGTGCGTCTTAACATGTTTTTAAAGCAGTTATTAATCTGTGTCAACAATAGCTAATGGTTCTTCTTTGTGTTGAATCTTTTTAAAATTGTTAAAAGAGGTTTTAAATAATTATATTCCATGAACAATTATAGTAAATGTTACATTTTCGGTACTTGCACTATCAAAGAAAATACTTAAAACCTTGCCTAACCTATATCCTCTTTTCCAGGAGCCTCACCCGCCTCCATAGCCAACTCGACGACAGTCACCTCATCCGCCGCTCTGGCCTCCCATCCCCACGTGAATCTGCTGCACGCGGCCGAGCCGCATTACTACAACGCCCAGGCTCTGCCCACACCGGCCGCTTACTACACCAGCTACCATGGATCCCCGCACGACCTGAGCTATGCCACCAGCTCGGCGGACACCTCGCTGAATGCCTCGTGGATGAACACCAGCGGCCACTCCCCGCACACGCCCTACTACTCGGCGGCCCAGATATATATGCGGCCCAAGGGCGGCAGCACCACGCCCACGCCCAGTTGCAGCGGCAGCACTGGCAGCGGTAGCGGCGGCAGCGGCAGTGGCAGCAACAAGAAGGTGCCCCCGGAGGTGCCCAAGCGTACCAGCTCGATAACGGCCCAGCAGCAGAGCCAACTGCTCCTGCTGCAACGCCAGACGCCACCACCGCCGTCGCTGCTGCGAACGAATGGCCTGTGCAAGACGGCCGAGAACGGCAGCCTCACGTCCGTGCAGAGCTCCGGCTCGGATTCGAGTGTGACCTCAGCGGAACGCAACCTCAACAGCGACTTGGGCTCGGATCGCAGCAACTCGCCGCACACCTGGAAGCGCGGCACGGCGCTGAACAGCTCCCAGCAGTTCTCCACGCACTCGGCGGACTCGGCGGCAGCAGTTGCTGGAGTGACGGTGGTTGCCGGCGGTGCCGGTGTCTACGCCGCCCAGATGCAGGCTGCCGTGGCAGCAGCCACTGCGGTAGGTGCTCTGCCACCAACGGATGACCATGCCATCTCCTCGCACACGAGTGCCGCCCAGTATGAGCAGCATGAGCAGCAGCAGCACGAGCAACAGCAGTTGCAGGCGGCAGCAGCGGCCGCTGGCGTGGCACAGAACTACAAGATGTCGGAGACGATACGCAAGCGACAGTATCGCGTCGGACTCAATCTGTTCAACAAGAAGCCGGAGAAGGGCATCACCTATCTGATCCGGCGGGGATTCCTCGAGAACACGCCGCAGGGTGTGGCCCGTTTCCTCATCACCCGCAAGGGGCTGTCGCGGCAGATGATCGGCGAGTATTTGGGCAATCTGCAGAATCAGTTCAACATGGCCGTGCTCAGCTGCTTCGCCATGGAACTGGACCTGTCCGGCCGCCAGGTGGATGTGGCATTGCGCAAGTTCCAGGCCTACTTCCGGATGCCCGGCGAGGCGCAGAAGATCGAGCGCCTCATGGAGATCTTCTCGCAGCGCTACTGTGAATGCAACGCGGACATCGTCGGGCGGTTGAGATCATCCGATACGGTGAGTTTTTACATTTATATACATTTAAACCAGGTTCTTATAGAAATCTTTTATCCTTAGATCTTTGTCCTGGCCTTTGCCATCATCATGCTAAACACGGATCTGCATACGCCCAATCTGAAGCCGGAGCGACGCATGCGCGTCGAGGACTTCATCAAGAATCTGCGCGGCATCGATGACTGTCACGACATTGACAAGGACATGCTGAGCGGCATTTACGAGCGCGTCAAATCCGATGAATTTAAGCCGGGCAGCGACCACGTCACCCAGGTGATGAAGGTTCAGGCCACCATTGTCGGCAAGAAGCCGAATCTGGCCCTGCCACATCGCCGCCTCGTCTGCTACTGCCGGCTGTACGAAATCCCCGATGTGAACAAGAAGGAACGGCCTGGTGTGCATCAGCGCGAGGTGTTCCTGTTCAACGATCTGCTGGTCATCACCAAAATCTTTAGCAAAAAGAAGACCTCAGTGACGTACACGTTCCGCAACAGCTTCCCGCTCTGCGGCACCGTCGTCACCCTGCTGGACATGCCCAACTATCCGTTCTGCATCCAGCTGTCGCAGAAGGTAGACGGCAAGATCCTGATCACCTTCAATGCTCGCAACGAGCACGATCGCTGCAAGTTTGCCGAGGATCTCAAGGAGTCCATCAGCGAGATGGACGAGATGGAGTCGCTGCGCATCGAGGCGGAGCTGGAGCGTCAGAAGTCGGCGCGCAATCGAGCGCCGGGCAATGCGGAGAATCGCGACAGCGGCGTGGCCGACGTGGAGGTCTGTCCCTGTCCATACCAGGCGGGATCCCAGGCTGCCGGCGAGCAGGCACCGAACTCGGCCGATTCCTCGCAGCAGCTGAAGCGCAGCGCGCTCAGCAACAGTCTCCTGGATATGCACGAGCAGTGTGAGTTCACCTCATATGATTTCTAGATCGAATGCAACCAAATACAACTGTTATACTCGTAGCTTTATACTGAAACAAAATTTAACTGCATTAAATAGAATAGCTGTGTCTTTATTTCAAAGAACGTTTTTATTTATTGTGACTATAATTTCTGGGTACAAATTTACTTATTATACTTTAATTCTTACAGTTGGCAACGAGAAACCGCAGCGACGCGGCAGCGTTGGCTCCCTGGACAGCGGCATGAGCATCTCGTTCCAGTCCACCACCAACTCTAGCGCCTCGCGGGAGAATGCCGCCGCCATTGCGGCTGCAGCGAATGCAGCAGCAGCGGCCAAGATGCGCTTCAACATGCCACCCACGGCGGCAATTGCTACGCCCAACAATGTGTATGCAGCCCCCGGAATGCAGGCCTATACGCATGCCAACTTTGTGCAGCAGTCGCAGGCCGCCTACATGTTGCAGCAGCAGCAAATGCTCCAGCAGCAAGCACAAATGCAGGCTCAGGCCCAAGCACAGGCTCAAGCTCAAGCTCAAGCTCAAGCCCAGGCCCAGGCACAAGCCCAGGCCCAGGCGCAGCCCCTAACTGGCCGTATACCGGGTCGAGAAAGGAAGGCCTCGCGCACGGATGAGAATGGACGGTCGACGGAGGTCTAAGTCAAGTCATCTATTGTACATTTTAGTTATTGAGCGAAAAAACGATAAATATAAAGTCTATATAGCATATATAGAGTGGAATATCTGTATAATCCGAATCGAAACGAACCGAACGCCATTTTCTTCAACACCCAACACACACTCTCACACTACAGCTTGCGAGTATATTAGTGAATTCTTAATGTTCCTTCGTTCTCTGCTTATTATTAATTAATGTAAATAAATTGAACATTTGGATGTTTCACCACACACTATCTTACACACTAAGATAAGTTTCTAAAACTAATTGTATATACCCACGCGATCTACGATAACTATTCTCTAAACGATAATATAATCCTTCTCAAAAACCAAACCACTTTCAACACCAATTTACCCCACTTTTTTATCTAATCCTCTCTAGCCTGTAGTTCGATTAGCATACATGCAACACACACATCGTTAAGAGCGCTCTATGTAAATTATATGTTTTCTTTACCTACAAGTTGAGGAATATTAATTTAAAAGCAATTAGCTATAATTATTCATATTTATAGAGCCAAAACAAAACTACCCAAAACCTAAAATATTAAATACGAGTATAACAGAACGCAAAGTATATGAAAACAAAACAATATGTATATGAAAAAGCAAAAGACTTAAAAATTTCAATAAATGAAACGAAATAATACCAATGATCAGTTGATCGAATATTCTTATTTGGCGGTGAATTGTGGGGCGCCATGTTCAACCCTAAAAAGTAAATGTACATATTATAAATCAGCATCAACAGCAGAGGCGATATAGCCTTGGTGGCGTACCGAATTTAACTTCCTTTCGTCGTTAAATATATATTTTTTTATTACTAAGTATAAGAAAACATCGATTGGATAATAATGTTGGTGTACAAATATGGTAGTTGTTGTAAGATGTTGCTGCAAAAATTCATCAATTTCTGGATTCAAAGTACCAGGCAAACAGAAGCCAGCAGATGGAGGATATATTTCAGTGTAGGCAAATATTTTCACTCCGTTACGTAATTTTCACTCGATAGTTTCTCTCAAACATATCATTTTTATCTGCTCATCGTCGCTCTCGTCGTTTTTCTGTTCGCCTGGTATATTAAATCGGAAAATAGAAAATTTGTGGCCGATGTTGGACAGCTAAAAAATATTGTTGTACAAATATGTTGTTGTACAACAATTTTGTTGTTGTTGTAGCCAAAAACCAGGTGGAAAACTCGTAACTCAGTACAAAATCATAAATTTCAGGATTTGAAGTACCAGGCGAACAGAAATCACAGAAGGTGGATTTATTTTAGTGCAAAGCAATTATTTTCACTCAATGACGTCAATTTCACTCAATATTTCCACTTAAACGTTTAAGTTTAGCTGCCGTCGTCGCTCTTCTGCTATTTCTGTTCGCATGGTATATAAAATCGAAAAATTTACCAATTTTGTTCAGGACAAATATTGTTGGTGTTGTTTTGAGATGTTGTTGTACAACAATTTTGTTGTTGTTGTAGCCAAAAATGAGGTCCAAGACTCTTCATTTTCAGTACAAATTTGCCTTTTACTGGATTTCATTAACCAGGCGCACAGAAGGCAGCAGCAAGTAGATGCTGTGGGAGAAACCTTGCTGTCTTCATTGAAGATATTTGGGTCAGTCCTTCGTTGGTCAGAAAGGGATCGCTGCTGGATAATCGAAAGCAGCAGAACTTTATTAGTTAGAAAGGTACCGCTGCTGTATACTCAGAGAGAGCCGTACTTGCACCAGTATTCGTCTTCGTTTGCTAGAGCAGTAGAGATAAGTACTGCGTTGGCTAGAAAGGGATAGCTGCTGTTCTCATAGGGCACACTAATACATTGACATAACCTGAAAACATTTTGTTCAGCATCTACTTTCTGCTGTTTCTGTTCGCCTGGTACTTCAGATCGGGAAATTAATGATTTTGTACTGAAAACGACGATTTTGGGACCTTATTTTTGTCTACAACAACAACAAAATTGTTGTACAACAACAACAACAATTTAAAAAAAAAAAAACGAGGCTTCAATTTACCCATTTTCAGTACAAAATCGTCAATTTCTGGATTTGAAGTACCAGGCGATCAGAAGCAGCAGAAAGAGGATTTATTTTTTGTGCAAAAGATTCAATGACGTCAACGCTGAGAGCAGCGGATCAGCTCTTATACTCAGAGAGAGCGGTACTTGCACTAGTACTCCGTTTGCTAGAGCAGTAGAGAGTTAGTACTGCGTTGAGGCTGTTCCTATAAGGCACATTAATACATTAACATATGCTGAAAACAATTTGTTCAGCATTAACTTTCTGCTGGTTCTGCGCGCCTGGTGCATGAAACCCAGCATTTGACAAATTTGTACTGGAAAAAGGCAAAGTTGGGACCAAATCGCAGAGCAAATTGGTCGCCTTTCCCATTTCGAGTAACAGGCGAACAGAAAGCAGCAAGTAGGTAGATTCTGATCCAATTTTTCTCTATTAAAACAGATGGGTTCTCGTTTATATCGTTTTTATTGTTTTATTAGTAATTCAACTTATTTTGTATTATTGCTGACTTTACTAATTAAGGCCTTGTACAAAATTATTGTAGTTCTGTTCAAAGTGCTAAATTCTATGTTCGTAGTACATTTCGTGTCTCTGCATTAGATAGGATTGCATTTTGGGCGTGGTTAGTTAGTATAAACAATTATTTTGAATAATGTACACACAAAAGTAAGGGGACTGTAACATAAATCGGCTTGGCTTGCTCCTCCCAGAGTCCCGCTTGGCGGTGTGTCTCCGGTGGGGGGCTGCAAGGCAAAATACGAACTGGCATACGAAATATGAAGTAATAAGCATTAAAATTAAACTAAACGTATTTTGGCACTGTAAATAAAAGTTGCTTCCGCCGATACAAAAAGAACCCTAAATCAAATACATACAAATTGCTGCTATCGTCAGAGTGGGGAAATCAAATCGCAATAAATTACACAAGACGCTTGCTTGCCAAATGCAGGAGAGCCCTATCCTAGACCCTACGATTTCGTTCGATTAAACTAAGAGGCTGGCGCTGCTCCGGGGCCCACAGTGCTCGGATCTCTGTGGGGCGGAGGCGATGTTGCCTTTACACCATGCCAAAGTCGGTGCAGACGGAGGCTGTTGGCGGAGCCACCGCCGCCGGCTGGTTGTTCTGCTGCTTCTCCTGGCCACTGTTGGCCGCCGCCGCTGCTGCTGCTGCCGCCGCCGCCGCCGCTGCCATGTTGAGCTCCACCAAGGTGTCGATGCTGTTGAGGCTCACCCCCTGCAGAATCTTCCTGGCCGCCAGGGATGTAAAGTTGAAGGACAAGTCGGTCAGACTGGGAAAGTTGTACAGCTCCTCGCCGCCGTTGGACAGAACATTGCCCATTCCCTGCTCCAAGGACTCCTTGGTCAGACTAAGACGCCGATCGATGGCCTCCTTGTCAATGGACTTGTCGGTGGCCAAGTCTTTCAGTGCTAGATTGGGCTCACTGCCCAGCGGGTTGCTCCGCGACTTGTGGAGCAGATGCGCCAGCGCCAGTTCCTCCCCGTTCATGGAGCACAGGTTCTCGTAGCAGAGATTCTTGAGGTCGGTGCTGCTGTTCATCGTCTTGTTGTTGCTCTGCGATGCAGCTAGGTCCTTGGAGTTCTTCTCGTAAAAGTGGAGGTTGCCCACCGATCCAGCGATTTCAAAATCCTGCTTGGCCAGCGCCGCCAGCTTCAAGGGTTGATCCGCACTCGGGGAGTTCGGCTGGGACTCGTTCTTCAGCACGTTGTTCTTGTAGGCGATGCCATTGGCCAGCTGGAGGCACAGCTTCCGGCTGTTGTTCATGGTGGCATCGTTATTCGTGTTCTTGGCGTACTTTCCCCCATCGTAAATCGGTGTCTCCACATCCACGGGGCACGTGTTCTCCGGCGAGCTTTCACTGATGAAGGAGATGGAGTCACAGGTCTCGGAGTTGGCCTCCGTTTCGCTGAGAATCGGCTCGGAGAGCGTATCCTGGGGCCTAACTGGCGTGGAAGTGGCCGCTGCTGGTGTCGCGGCGGACGAAGTCTGTTTGGAGAGCGTCTTCTTGATGATCTCGCCCCGCTCGTTCGTCATTGTCTCGTTGTTGATGATGAACACATTGGAGTTCTCCAGCATCTTGCCATTCTCCAGCGTGATGACACTCCGCACTGGCGAGTTCTGCACAAAGATCTTGGTGCTGGGGATGCTCTGGTTGCCATTCGAGGTGGTCACCTGCAGCGTGATCGAGTTGTTGCTGCTGGAGGTGGGCACTCCAGCGGGATAGCTCATCTCCTCCAGAATGCGACTGGGCGTGCTGGCCCGTTGCCTTTGGGCCTGTGCCTCTGCCACGCGTGCCCGCATAGCCTGATGCCTTGGCGTTCCTCGGGGAGAACCATTCAGGAGGAGGATCGAGCGGGAGCTGCCAACACCACTACTCGTTGAGGGGGCCACCACCGCCGTGTTGGTGGAGCACTGCGAGTCCAGACTAGAGTGGCCGCTGGTCTTCTGGCTGAAGGACACCTTGCCGCTGTCAATGCTCGAGGGGCCGCTGGCGAGCATCGAGGTCGTCCTGCAGGACTCCAAGCTGGAGGGACCGCTGCTCTGCAGGCTCCGGTACGTGGCCTTGTTGTCCAGACAGCTGTTGATGATCAGCCCGTCCGTTTGGCGCTTGGCCGCCGTCGCCTTCAGCGTGGCGGAGCGGGACGGCGAGCTCTCGAATATGTGCTTGCCAATTACCGACTTTTGGGCCGTCTTTGGCGGTGTGGGCGTCACCGATCCGTGGCCATGGCTCAGGCGAGACGAGTGATTCGCCTTGGCCGCCGTGGTGGCCGGTATCGACTGCGTGGAGCGAGGTAGCGAGCTGCTGCAGTAGGCCGGCGAGCGGCGGCGGATGGGGGAACAGTCCCTGGAGGAAATCAGAAACGTCGACTCGCTGGACATGTGGCGGCGATGGCGACGGGGCAGTGTGGACGAGCGCTGGCTCAGCTCTGAGCCGTCGTAGAACGTTGAGTTAGACAGCGTATGGGCCACGGGCATGTCCTATCGACGAGAGATAAAACCAGGATTAATAGGCTTATAGGTAAGACATCCCTGGACTATGAAGCTTACGTGCTCCGCCGTCTGTGTGCCCACGCTGTGCAGGTGAACGGCTCTGGTGTTGAACCATTCCGCTGGCGGGAACTGGGCCGAGTAGGTCTCAATCTGGCGCTGCTTGGCTCGACCGCTGCGTCGGAACAGGCGTGAGAGCAAAGATCCTTTTTCTGGTCAAGCAATGAATAAAATAAGTAAGCAGAAATCAAAGGAAATCAAAGTCTTGCCAAGTCTCGACTTACTGGGTGATGACGAATCTGTGCTTTGGTATTCCGAACTGCTGCTGTCCGTGGTGTTGAGCGTCTGGGCGTAGGTCTTGGACAGGCTGCGAGTGGAGGCGCAGCGTTGCAGGCGCTTCGACGAGCCAAAGAGCCGCAAACTGTGCCGTCGCTCCAAGCTGCGCGGCGTCGGAAACGAGGCACTGCGTCGCTTCGCCGCCCTTGGATAGATGATCTTGTCATTGGGATTGCCTGTCAGTGTCAGTTATGGTAAGTTATTTATGGATCAGTCGTTATAGATGGCAATAGAAGCACTTACCGCCGCAGATCACATCCGCCAGGTTCGTTTGGATGCACTGGTGGGTGAGGTCGCCGTCGCGCTCCGTCGAGATCTCGCCGTACAGCGAGTGCAGTGCCTCGGAATTGGACATGAGCATGGTGCGGGCCTCCTGGGGCACCACATCCTCGCTGTGCTGCTGCTCCTCCTCCGCCAGCTGGCCATAAGCCAGGCTCCCATTCAGCTGGTGGTGATTGCTGCGCGGCCTCGATCGACTGCGTCGTCGCCTAGGGAAGATCGGGGGTTAGCGATTGAATTACCACTGAGAATACCATTCAACACTCACTCTGGCGTGAAGATAAAGTATCCCTTGGAGGTCTGGTAGATCTTCTGCTCCTGCATCAGCTGGGCGAGGGTGTCGTAGATCACCTCTGTGGCGGGCGTGGTCATGTGCGGAAAGCGGGCTCCTAGCTTGCCGCGCACATGCTCAATGGTGGCCGACTGACCCTCGGCGGTGAGGTCCATGATCACGTCGCACAGAGCCTCCGGCAGCGGGGTGAACTGCCCCTGGACCGTTGGCGTCACAATGCAATCGTCAATGTCACCTGCAAAAAAGGGGTTCAAGGAGACGGGGAGCACAGGTGAGACAACGACGGCCACAAACATAAACGACGACATGTGCAACTGGGCCCGCTTAGGCTCGGCTTATATGGCTAATCACTGGACGGACGAGTGTGCCCCATTTGGTCTGCTTAACTTGCTCGCATTTTTTCCAGCGAACTCACTCGGCTTTTCATTTTTCATTTTTCATTTTCGTTGGCATTTTGGGTGGCCACCTGGGAGACTCGCCTTGGCTCGCTTGACATTTTGGCCACGTTCGACTGACGGGGTAATTAAACCTCCCGAATTGAGTTTGGCTTTTTAGTTGTAGTGACCTCTCTGCCGTTGGGGAGGTCATCATGTGGAGAGACTGCTGGAATATGCATGAGTTGGGCTAGCAATCGATTCCCTGGGACACACAGAGAAATTCTACACTAAATGGATATAAACTTCTTATACTGTTATAACACTACCGCATTAATTAGAGCTTTCATTAAAGATTTGACAGCCCTATAGGGATTTACACAAGTGCGAGGAAGACGACTATATGGCACTTCTAATGAACAATTTAATGCATTGAAAATTCATTAGTTGTTTCTCTTTGATAAATTGCCTTTTTGTTACAGTTTTATTATACATTTTCTAATGGAATTCAAAAGGATGTAAAAACTAAAGACCACAGTTCCTTGAAATTCCGTTTAAAGCTCTTGAATATTATTAAAAACAACCAATAGTGTTTAAACAGCATGTCTAGGAAACTGATTGGTAATACTCCTCCGATAATAGTTATTTGAATACAAAAAAAAACCTTGAACTAACAACTAATGTTTTTGTTTCTTATTTCTGGGCATGTAATTGCAGATTGCAACACCATCTGCCAGCATCGCCTAATATGGCAGTCGCATCGTTCACACGGCGGATACTTAATTAAAGCGCGCACTCCCATCAGGCAGCGAAATCAAAACAAAGAGACGAGTTGATGCACACCTTGCTGCTGCTGGCTGGTTTTATTATTTTACCTGCTGGTGGTGGTGGTGGTGCCGCATCGTGCCAGTAAATTAAATGCGCCTCCACAAACGCTTCCTACTTGCAACTTAACCTCTAAAAAAGTGGCAGCAAACCAGCGACAAGCAACGCCCCCGAGCCAAGTCGCAAGTCTCTCGTGGCATGCCTCAAAATTGCAATAATAAACAACGGGGAAAGCCGAAGAGAGGCACGGGGACAATGACATAAGAGGGGAGGATGGAGGGACGGAGGTGCGATGACTGCAAAATCAGACCAAGTGTGTGACGACCTCCGTTTTGGCCGGGCCAAGAGATGCAGGCACAGACGCAGGCACGGGAACGGGGCACAGGCACAGGCACAGTCGCAGGCAAGCCTCTTGGCCCCAAACGTCCTTGCGGCAGTTGCATAATCAATTTTTCAAGTTTTCACTTTCCGTTGCAGCCTGCGGCTCGGGATGTACACAGTGAGAAAATAGCACAGCAACTAGTTATAAATTTGATTGTTTTTTTTATCTAGGAAATCAAAAATAAACAGAAGCTGTTTTTAAACCAAAGGATTTAAGATCACTCAGATCATTTAGCATGGATATCACGGGTTTGCAGCTCGATATTGTTGGGATTATTTAATCTATGCCCTTTGCCTTTTGTTTGCTTTGAACTTTGTTATTTTTAATAATTCTAAGCAGACATTTTTAAATAACGACACTGGCAGGAAAGGTTATATTCAAAATACACAGAAATAGTTTAGTTTAAGAACACTCGTGTATTTTAATGTATTTTTTTGCTATAATTAATTAGCAATATTTGCTATTTTTGACCAAATTGAAGCCGACTTGAGCTCGCGTCTGAAGAACTTAGAAAATTCTTATGAGTTATAGGTCGCTACTAACAAACACTTTGGATATGATTTTAGTTATGCCCTTAAAACCTTGTCATAACTGGTTGACATTCGGGCCTTGAAACGTTTCGTATAACTTGCAGACTTTCGGTCCTCCAAAACCCTCGGAAGTCAGAAATCGTGACATCCTACATATCCACAAAAATGTTGAAGTATGATCATTAGAGACAAGTACATATACTGATGAGATCAGTGGTATAATGGAAACAGCTGAATCTTCCTGAAAAAACATGATTCGAAACTGGCCTAATAGTCTTGACTGGATTTATGTGGATAAAATAAAGTGGAAGTCTACAAGTTTGCAATATATAAAACGATCTCCTAATATTTAAACAAAATATTCTATTATATGAATAAAACTGATTGAATTCGAAGAATCTGTGTATTATTTATTAAGGTTTACAATATTTAACTCACGTTTTATGAGTTGTCAATATGTAACAAATATTTTTTATGATTTTTTCTAGGTGCACCCATACCCGGCAGCAATTTGCGCCAACAGCCAAAGACCAAAGACAAAACGCCATGTGGGATGCTCCGTCGTCAAGGACAATTAGCGGCAAAATATCCAATGCGCAGCTAGCAATTGGTAGTTTTAAGCTTGCAGTTTTCAGTTTTTCAGCTTTTCAGCCTTTGAGTTTGCAAGTTGGGCAAAAAGAGTCGCCAGAAATCCGCCTCTTCCTCTCTCTCGCACTTTCACATCGCATCGCAAATTTGCACAGCGATTAATCTTGGGGCTTCACTCGTGTGGCGTCACTCGGGGGCTGCTGCACTCAATCTCCTCCAGCCTCCAGCCTTCAGCCGTTCGTTGTTTGCCAGCCAGTTGGCGGCGCTCCCTTAGCCCCCAGTTAGCGTCAGCGATTTATTTGCCTTCGCTTATCATCTGGCACACTCTGGCCTCTTTATTATACATTTTCCACTGGCATTTTCCATTCCGTTGCCATTTCCATTTGATTTCGCCACTCCGCAATTTGCCATTCGCCGTTTGGCAGCAACGCCCTGATCATAAATAAAATCGCCGAGTGCAGTAGCCAAATTGGTGCAAGATAAACAAATATGAAAGATGGCTGGCAAACACAAATATATGGCCAAAAGCTGAAAAGCCACACCAGATGCCGCAAGTCATCGGAAATTGGTATGGCCATTGGTCTTATTGAAGGCGAAGGCGAGGATTGGCGAGGGAGCTGCCATTTGGCACTGTGTCAGGCGCCTCTGTCCATGAAGGTCACGGCTGTAAGTCAGTCGAGTTCACGGGGAATGAAATTTAATATCAACCATATGGACACATAAATAGAAAAGTTGGAGAACTTCAGAACATATGGAAGAGTACAGAGAAATCGGTAATGAAAGTTTTAATGATTATTTTTTAT
>JAEIIH010016166.1:0-11248 GCA_018904745.1 Drosophila orosa | reverse complement strand
TATATAATATATCTTCCTTTGTTGTTGTTCGTTTAAGTATCTAGGGTTTACATTTATGTTTATACATATATAACTGTAGTTCAACGTTTAACATATTTAGTTGCTGCGGCTTGCAAATCTACATAATTAAATAGTTGGTTTTGATTTTGTTGTTTTATATGCTTCAAGTCTGCTAATGTTATATATGAGGAATAAAACACCATATACACTTGGTTAGTAATATTTGTTTTTCAGATTTGTGTGTTGTCTCGGGCTCAAAACCTCAACTCCTCGTTTCTTCTCTCTTCTATACAATATTATTCATCACAGTTGCTCTCTCTCTCTCTCCCATTCTCTCTCTGTTTTTGCACAAATCAAATTAAATTCAATGCAATTATTATCATCAATTAACAATTTGTTACAAGCTCCGAGTTTGTTCATAATTGCTGTAGCTACATAAATGGGGTGACAAGTTATATTGGACTGGCTTAGGGATAAACAAGAGCCTGTTGTCAGATCAAAGACCTTATGATAACAAGATGAGTAACGCCATACTATTTTTATCTCGCGAGAGACTCAATTTAAATTACTCGGCTTTGTACTTATGGTTATTATAAGGTCTTTGGACAGATGTTATGCGGTTACAGTGTGTGTATGTGTGTGTGGAGAGTGGATAATTCTATTTAGTTTTTATAAGATATATATAATATGAAAGCTTTTCTAGAAAAAGTGTTGTATCACATATATAGAGGAAGTGTTAAATATGTATTTCTTTTGTTTACCATTCGGGTTGTTGTTTTGTGTTTAACTTTAAGTCAAAAGTCGTAACAAAGTTTTGCCATTTTCTTAAATATTACAGGATATCCATAGGTGTAAATAGAGTTAAATAAAACAGCTTAGCCTCAATAAAATGCTTTAAAGTAAATACATAAATATACCAAGTTCAGTTTCTATTTTCGATATAGATTAAATCTGTTCATTTCCGATCCAATCTCAAACAGAGACACCGGATTTCTTTCTGTTTATCGTTTTCGAAGAAGAAGCACCAATAAAGTTTCGCTTAAACGATAATTAAAACAAAAATAGTTTGGAGGGTAAGAGACATGCATAGTTTTTGGAGCAATAAATAGGAAAAAAAAAGAAAAGATATAACAGCTAAAAATACGTTATATAAATACTTAGAGTAACTTATCATTTCGTGTGTGTTTGTGGGGACATACTTATTTTTTTTTAGTTTTCTTTTTAAAACGCTAGGCGTTCTCTAACGTTCATTTTGGACTTACAAACTATATAAATACACACCGAACATCAAAAATATTGATTTGTTACTTATTTTTTTTGGGGTGGCTTGATTATTTTGAGCAGTAAATAATCTGGAAATCTGGAAATTAGTTGTTCAACGAAAAGTTTATAGATAACTCACTCTCTGTCGATTATTTCGGATTGGACTTATTTTCAACAATAAAAAAAACTAAACTTTTAGCCAACAAACTAGGTTTAGTTTGTGCTTTTGTATGTTTTTCTCTTCAAATGAAATCGAGCCACCCCGTGTACACGACACACACGTGATTAATAAGGAATTATTCCACCAACATGATTTACTCCCGACGCGTTCGCTTGGGACGTGAAGCGGCTATTGAATCACCTCCTGGCGATGATGATCTGCCAGTGGCGCCTGCTCCACTCAATCCACTTCCTCCGCCGCCGCCGCCGCCGCCACCAACACCACTCAGCAGATCACCGCTGGAACTCGATGAAATTGCTGTAATGGTGGCCGAAATTGTGGCCGAATGCTTCTCCACTCCGCGAACTTTTCTCGAGGCAACCGACTGGGCGGTGACTTGCAGCGAAATGGCGTGTGTATTGAGCTTCTCGGCCAGCAACAGATCCTTGAGGCCCTTCATCTTCTGGCTGTACAGTGTGATCACGGGTTTCTTCAACATTATCTCGAATGGATCGTAGTCGTCGGTGGTGTCCTCGGGTTTAGCTTCTCGATGCTGTGGCGGCTTATCTTGCACTAGCGATTGATGTTGGGCTGGTAACTGGACAGAGTTTCCGCTTCCATTGCTTGTCGTCTGTATTGTAGCCTCCTTTTTTTCTGTATTATGATTGTTGTTGTTGTTATTGCTCTTGTTATTATTGTTATTATTGTTGTTGTTGTTGTGGGTGGAATCTGTGGCCTCGGCATTGCCCCCAGCAGAAGATTGTTGTTGTTTGTGATCGGCAAAGGGCTGACCACCGCCCTGAAGTAGAAAGTCGGGATTAAGAATCTTCTCGCCACAGGCCGCTGTTAGATCGGCCAAAGTTGTGGGCAACTCCGAGCTCTTTGTTTTCTGTAACGAAGAGGAACACACAATTCATTTTGTTGGTTTAAATAATTAATATTGATAATAAGGCCTACCTCCTCCTTTTTAACCACCGAATTGTTGTTGTTAATTCCCTCTGCCGCTTCCGACGAAGAACCTACAACAGCTTCCCTGGACTCCTTAGCCTCCTGTTCGGCCTTGGCCTGTTCCGCCTCGACATCCTCGGGCAACTTGATAACCACCTGCGACCTGATGTCATAGTCAAACTTGGTGATATTATTAACCAGCGGCTTGGCCCAACCGATATGCAGGATGGGTGTCAAGCTGTCCTCTTCCCACTGACAGATGCCGTCATAGAATCGCAGTAGATTGGCAAAAACTTCGGCATCTCGCAGAATACTTCTTGCCGAGTGGCCCGAACTCTCGGTTTTCATGACATACGGTATCAGCTCGTTGGCAATGTCCAGCAGCTCCTTGTAGATCTCCTCGTCATCCCGACACTGGTACGTATACAAGCGGATCACATCCGCCGCATTGGCCCACGCGGCAAAGGCATCCCGATACTTGAGCAAACGATTGTAGTAGTTTCCCTGGTATGTATACGGATAGACATGGTGATTGCGATAGTGTGTCCTCGCCGAATCGATGGCCTCGCGGTATAGCTGCTCGCAGGCGATGCTCGGATGGGTGCGATGAATCTCCTCCAGCTCCCCCAGTGTCCCCAAGGCCATGGGATAGCGCTTCAGATGGCCCAGGTCATAGAGCAGCCACAGGAGCTGCTGCTGCAACTCGGCCACCTCCACGCAGTCACTGTTCGAGGTTAGCGAGATGTTCAGAGCGGCACAAATGGCCGCCACCTCCATGCCACGCTCACAGATAACCGCCAGTCCGCCCAAATAGAGCCATGAACCGGACTCGATGCCGGGCCGTATGTCCTGGCCGCGCTTATCCTCACTTCCCTTGCCATGCCACGTCACCTCGATGGTCTCCACTCGCTTCTGGCCGAACACCACCCAGGCATGATCCTCCGAAATGGCCAGGCGCACATCCTTGTAGCCAAGCAATTGGCAGCCCGCCACCACAGCCAGGGCAACGCCAAAGCAGTCCAACTTGTTGCCGGACAGGTAACTGTAGAGATTCTGCAGGTGAGCTCGATCCTTGTAGCTGCTCCGGATCAGCGAGTTCCAAATCACGTCCGACACCTTTTTGATCACCTCGCGGGTGGCCTGGCGATGCGGCTTTGGCTTCTCCACCACGGACAGAATTGTTTGGAACTTCTTGTATAGTCCGGCGATCAGTTCGTGTGTCACCACGGGAAAGGGAACGCTGTTGCCCATTATGACATCATTTCCTCCTGTATTTTTGTTGGTATTTGGGAATTTGAGAGAGAAATATAAAACGTTAGTTTAAGTTTAATAGAGATAAGGATTGGGGGATGTATAACAAGGAAGTCTGATATTAAAGAGAGTAAAGAGCAAAGGAATTCCCCCTTTGTTTCAACCATTAACCAAAAACAAGGTCCCTTTTCAAGGCGAATTTCCACAATTTGTCTGCCAGCTCGCTTCCGTTTTAACTGGTTTCCCCTTTCCCCTTTGATATATATTTTAAACGGTAAAACGCGAACGGTAAATGATGATTGGTTAAACACACACCTGTCGCCGCCTGACTGATGTCACCTGCTGCCGCAGTAGCAGCAGCAGCGGCGGCCGCAGCCTGAGCTGCCTGTGCCGCAGCCTCTCCCGTTGTCAGCGATAGCTCAATGTAGCCAACCACAATGGAGAGCAGAGTTAGATCGGGCTCGATGCCTGAGGTTAAAGCGCGACGAAAGAGATTGACCACATCGGATGTGGACTTTAGGGGGAACAGGCTGGCATCGATAATGCCATTTAGAGCCATGGGACTTGCACTGGCGCTTCTAGTAATCGTCGACATGGTTTCTGTGGGGAGGACGGTGTTATAATAGTATGTTTTCGTGTCCTTAAGGTTGTTTCCTTGTACTCTTAACCCTCAAATGCCTGAAAAGTAGAGTTAATATTGTTATAAATTATCTTTTGATTCAAACTGCTGTTTTTGTACTTACTTTTATATCTGCTAATTTCTAGGATATTCCCTAAATGCTTTCCTTTTGTTTGTTGTGATATTTTTAAGCCTGATTTCTTTTCTTGACTGCTTTTGCTTCTATACTAAATTAGCATTGTTTGTATAACTGAAAATATTTACAAAATAAGTTAAAGAAATCCAAGAATTTATAAAAAATAAGTAAACACTTACCCAAATTTGTAGCCTTGAAAGCCTTGCTTATTCTTTTCGTTCTGTTTTTAGCCTCTTTTTTGAGATTTTCTTTAAAAAAACAAGCAACTTGTTTGAGCTTTTTTTACACTTAATAAACGTTCTACAACGGAAGGTGGTTGCAACTTACCCGAGTAATTCTGGGGAATCCTTCATAGATTTTTCCACCTGTTACTTAGCCTAAATATTTAGGTAATTAAAGAAAATTCAAGCAAACCAACTTAGTGCAGAACTTACGCCGTTTTCCACCTGTTCCTAGGCCGATGCCGAGCTCGTTATTATCCTGCTGCTGCCTGGATTTGTCGGATGCACAATGGCCACTGGCGATTGGCTGTTGGTGGTGTTGGTGCTGCTGCTGCCGTTTGTACAGCCAGCCACTTTGTGGCTGCAACATTGGCAACAAGTTGACAAACAACTTTTTGTCGTTGTCGCGTACCTTCGGCCCTTTTTTTTTTTTGCTTACTTTTTTTCGCCTGTTTTTCGTTTGTACTTAAGAGCAGGATTTTTGCTGCTGCGCTTCACTTGCACTTCTTATTTGCAACAACAACAACAACAGCAAGACGACAAACAACTGGTTTTCTGCATGTGCTTGCATGTGTGTATGTGCGTGTGCGCGAGTGTATGCACATGCATGTGCAGTTGTGCAGTTTGCTGCGAAAAATAATGTATATATCCTGTGTCCTTCGCCATCCACGTCATCAGTAATCGGGGGCTCTCACTGGGGGGCAGGTGAGTTTCTCGCACCTTTCAATCCCTCAATTGTTTTTGTTTTTGTTTTTGGTCTTGTCTCTGCCTGCCGCTGCTGCTGCTAGCCCGCCACCCCCTTCAGCGGATTTCCACTTGACACGCAGTTACACTTGTCGACCCGATATCCCAAAGTATCTCAGCGAATTCGAATTTATTTAGTTTGAGCATTATTTCCGCTGTAATTTGGGTGCTAATTAAGTCGGTTTTGATGCGCGGCGGGCCAGGTGAAAACCAGGTAAAATTCCGACGATATAATTGCGTTGTGTTGTGTTTACGTTATTCAATGGGGGGTGGGGGTGTTGTAGAGCTGGCAAACAGTCGATGCCAGTATCGAATGCACTATCGATTGTTTTTTGCTTTTGTTGAAACATCGCTGGCGTACAGGGCTGCCACTTTATTAAACTTATTTGCTATTACTAAAAAAATTTAATTTTAGCTTTAACTTTATAACAGAATTAGCAATTTTTAATTTCTTTCTGACTTTTGGAAATTGCAATTATTTTGGTGGCGCCAGTGTGTACACACCTATAAAAGATTTAAAGCTATCGATAAGCTTATTAGAATCGTTAATTTTCGATTGATTTTGTACAAGTTTAAATAATAAAACTCCCGATATTTAAAGATAAAACCCGCTGTTGTATTATAATTATTATTATGTGTTATATATTTTATTTTATAATTGAGCCTGGAAACAACATATTTTCATTATTCTCTATCTGAACACCAACATTCTTTAGAGGCACAATATCCTGAAGCAAGTTCGAAATATACGCAGGCGTCGTCGCAAATTTGGTTGTCCAATTCCGTGGTGCATTCTCGTCCGAGATGGCAATATGATGGGCATCGCCAATCGGCCTTGGCTAAGGCAGCTCCCATAAATTGAAAAGCTAGCACAGCAAATATCAAGTAAAAGTGCTTAAACTGCATTTTATTAGAGGTTCAGGAAAATAAGTATGTAGATTCCGTAAAGTTCAAATATACTCTGACTACAGTCTTTGAAACATTCGAGCTTATATAGCGGCTCGATTGTAATCTACGATAAGATATTATTACATAAGATGTAAATAACGAACTACGCATTTCGGGGCGACTTATCAAGGTGAGAAATTATCATTTATCATTTATAGTTCCCTAGAAAGCTATTTGATCCCAAAGCAGGCTTTTTCATATATGTTCATACATATCACACAGTTCGCTTTGTCAGTAATCATTCAGTCATAGACTTTCTAACATTTCAATAGCCTCGGCAAAATATTTAGTACAGTTTTCAAAAATATATTTTTTAGTGAATATATACAAAAATGCCTGCCGTTTTAAGAAAGTCCAGACTTGAGCAAACCAATACTTTCCGCTTAGCGTCAGGAACAGCCACTGAAAGCTCACAGAACTCTGGCGATTCCCCTGAACCGCCGAATGTGGATATTAATCCCACTAACCAGAATATAAATTCTGATAATCTTGATGCAATTGAATATATGGAGGAGGAACATCAGGAGCTGCAAATAAGCTCACCTAACCAGGACTTAAATACAAGTTCCGTAGTCTCCGGCTTGAGACACTCAGCAAGAATTGCGAATATGAATGCCAGAAGGCTGCAAGTGGCGCAAAATCATTCTACTAATCAGAATATTGAAGCAATAGAAGCAGTTAACCAGAATCAAATCATAAATATTAATGTTTCACTATTGTACCAAGAAATCATTCCCATGGAGCGTCAAGAGGATAATATCATTCCCAATGACCAGAATCAAACTCAAAATTCCGGTTTAAGAAAGTCAGCAAGAATTTCGAATATGATGGCAAATAGGAAGCGCAAACTTGAGATTGAAGAACCACCAGTGGTAAAGGACAAAAAGATCAGAGTAACAAAGAAGAGTACAGTTGTGAAGAAGAAAGGAAAAAAATCGCCCCTGAAAAAGCTTTCTACTACGGCTACTCAAACCGAGATAAATAGCAGTGATGAGTCACGATGGCGTTCATTTCAGTTCATTAACCAGTTTTGGCAATATCTTCAGGATAAATTTTAAAATGCCCTAAGAAGTGTTCAGTTTATTTCCTTAAGTTCACTTATTGAGGCAATTGTGAACAGAAGATAAAATTACCAAGTAAAAAAAAAATTATAAAAAGTAAAAACAACAAAAACAATGGTTATGCGGTTTTTTTTTTTTTTGTAAAATAAGTGGAAATGTAACTAGCTTTCAAGGGTTAGTCTGCACATTCGGATTGTACCTTTTCTCTTTTAATATTTAAATATTTCGATTAATTTTAAAATTACTGTTGGCGCCCATGCACTATCGATATTGCCTATCGGTAGGTAATAAAAAATGCCAACAATGTGGTCACACTGTTTCGTTGTTTACATTTTGTATTCAATAATATTAAATAAAATTAATTAAATGCCGTCTTTTGCCAATTTTAATGTAAAAACCACAATTGACTGCAAACAAGGAGCAGTTCGTGCTGTGCGCTATAATGGTTAGTCAAAAGGACTTGTTTTACTTGATTACTTAAATATTAAAGCTCTTAAAATGCAGTTTTTATTCACTATTTTTAATAATTATGACAATTTCCTTAGTTGACGGCACCTATTGCTTGAGCTGTGGCAGTGACAAGAAGATAAAACTGTGGAATCCGGTGACGGGGCTACTCCTCAAAACCTACGGTGGACATGCGGACGAGGTGACAGATGCGGCGGGCAGCTGTGAGAGCAGCTACATCGTTTCGGCCAGCCTGGACAAGAGCATTATCTACTGGGACGTGTCCACAGGTGAGGGGACTCCCACCCGCAGAATGTCATTAAGTTAATTTTTAATTGTTTAGGAACCCCCGTAAGACGCCTGCGTGGCCATGCCGGCGGTGTTCGCTGCGTCTGCTTCAACGAGGACTCTTCGGTGGCCATTTCCGGGGGTCGGGACAATGCCGTCATGTGCTGGGACATTCGAACCCGACGCCTAGATCCCATACAGGTGATGAAGGAGGCTCGCGATTGCATCACCACAGTGCTGACCAACGAGAACAAGATCTATGCTGCCTCCCTGGACGGCTGTGTGCGAACGTACGATATCAGGGTGGGTGAACTCACCTGCGACAAGGTGGGCGAACCCATCACCTATCTGGGTCAGACGCGCGACGAACAGTGCCTGGTGGCCGGCTGTCAGGATAGTGTGGTGCGGCTGCTCGACTGCGAGACGGGTGGCTTGCTCGCCGAGTACAAGGGCCATCGGGGTGATGACTATCACATCGAGTGCGGAATACTGGCCAACGATGCCCACATTGTGTCTGGTTCCAGTGACGGCGATGCTCTGATTTGGGACCTGCTCGAGGCCAAAGTTTTGCAACGTATTCGAATCAGTAAGAAGGAGTTAGGGTTTTGCTTGTTACCCCTTTTGAATGAATGATTTTCCTTTATATTCAGGTGATAATGGCGGTGTTGTTCACTCGCTGGCCACTCATCCCAAACGACAGGAGCTGCTCTTTGCCAGGCGACGGGATATGTACGTCTTTTCCGCGGATTTGCAAATCGAAGAGGAGCAATTGTAGTCTTATGTTCTATAAATTCTTTAAAATAAGACTAGGCTAGTGATAACAGGAGAGAGAAGATGATAAATATAGAAATTAACAAGCACTTCAAAAAAAAGTAAGTTGTTGATGGGATGGCTTCTAAAATTCTCAAGTACGAATTCAGCAACAATCTTTTATAAATTTGTTGAGGCAAAAAGTGGCACTGGTTAGTTGTTACTTATTAAGACTTGATGGTAGAAAAATATTAAATAAAATCTGAGAAAGAATGTCTCAGAATTTTGGGTTGTAATTTTCGTCAAGCATATTCAGTTTGCTATTCAATTTTCATGAATTTCTGCATCTTAAGGCTAAGGTTAATGATTTAAAAGATAATTATCTATTACAAAGTGTTGGTCATAAAATATGAAACAGATTTACTTTAAAATAAAATCGGATTTTAAATGTCTTAGAACAGCGGAGGGCACGAGATCTAACGGTTTGAGCAGCATCTTGGCCAGCTGCCTCCGAAAAAGATAACGGTTTGAGCAGCGTCAGCAAATTGAGCCACGGCGTGTCCTTCGCTGGCTTAGAATGTCCCATTATAATTTTAGACAAAAG
Source organism: Drosophila orosa (assembly GCA_018904745.1). NCBI lineage: Eukaryota > Metazoa > Arthropoda > Insecta > Diptera > Drosophilidae > Drosophila > Drosophila orosa. The sequence continues at coordinate 1,808 of JAEIIH010016166.1, read as the reverse complement.
GTTGCCAAGCCTTGAAGGAGTCGTTTCCGACCCTATGAATCATATATATTCTTGATCAGCATAAAGTCGAGTCGATCCAGCCATTTTTTTTAAAGAAAAAAATGTTACTCAAACTAAATACAATTATCAAATTTTGACAACAACTTTAATGTTTTAAAATTTAAAATTTATTAAGCAGATTTAATAACCTAATCAAAACTAGCATAAAAAAGCTTTCCTAATTAAAATTTATGCATTTTTGGCTTAATTATGTTAGTCAGTATCGATTAACAGTGTGGCAGGGAGTGGAAATTTCTGTGTACCGAGGTTAACTTCCATTCTTGTCTTAAAAAGAAAGTCGTTTTTGAATTTTTACATCAAAATTGTTAAGAATTCTATACAAAATAGAATCTAAAAGTTTTAAACTTCTGAATTCATTATTCAGATTTGATAACATAATAAAAACTACCATTAAAAAGCATTCCTAATTAAAATAAATGCATTTTTTGCTTAGGTATGATCGATTTTCAGGATGCCAGGGAATAGAAATTTATGTTTACCGAAGTTAACTGCCATTCTTGTTTTAATTAGAAACTAATTTTTGAATATTTAAATCAAAATTGTCAAAAATTCAATACAAATTCTACTATTGTAAATATGGGAACTAAAATGGAAATTTATTAATCTAAGAAGAACTAACACAGAAATGCTTTCCGAAATTTATTGATTTTTGGCAAAGTTATGATGGATTTGCATGATGGTTATCAACCAATTGCCAACTTCGACTTCCCGGAGTTAGATTTCTTTCGTGTATTTTTGTTTTGCCTGTGTAACCCCTTGTAAAAGTAAAAAAAGTAAACCATGGCTAATCAATTTAAGCACCTTTAGGTTTAAGATATAAAAAAATCCCAAAGTTCCTAGAAACCACCCCCAGAAGAGAATTAAAAACCATCTTGTTAGACATTTTTCTTGTTGAGGGAAAAAGGAAAAACCATTTATTTGACATAATGTTTTGTAATTTTTTTGTTTGTTTTTTTCGTTTTTTGTTTGTAGTTTTTGTTTTTGTTTTTGTTTTCATATAGAGCATGAATGTATGTAGTAATATGTGGTTGTATGTATGGATGTGGCTTATATATGCTTCATGTAGTATTTCATGTTTCGATTTCGTACATAATTTCCTTGTTTAACTATTAAACGGCCTGCTTGTTGTTGTTGTTGTTGTTTCCTTAAACATAATTCGAATGCCGGACACGTGAGGGTGGTGCATGCGTTAAAGTGCGTAAGTGCCTTGCAACTGCCGAGCTCTCTTCATCATTCTCATATCTCTCTCCTTGTGGGGGAAATAATGCGGGACGCCAAGCCGCGGCAATGCTGTGCGAAACGCTTCTCAATTCGAGAGCTTAAATTCGAATCCTCGAATAGGACCTAGCTGGTGTACACTTGGTGTGGCAGCTGCGAGACGCCCAGCATCGGCGCGGCTTGGCGAAGAAAGCGTCGGCTCTGCAGACACACGAACCACGCACGACGGAGCGCGCGCCTTCCCTCAGGCATACGCATTCTTTTAAATGGGGAGAAGAATTGGGGATTCGGGGATGATCGTACATACTTATGTCACTAAAGCATATTAAATATGTATGCAAAGTATCCTTTTGTTTTATTGTAGTTTTTAGTAGTAATATTATGTAATGTTCCGTTACTTATGTGTTTATGTACTCTGCATGTGTATTATTTATATATGTTTATGTTTATGTTTATGGTAGGTATGAATAATTTGTATATAATTTATATTTATATATATATGTATTTTATAATAGTTTATATAATAAACG
>JAEIIH010016156.1:0-13897 GCA_018904745.1 Drosophila orosa | reverse complement strand
TATTGTATTAACAATATTTCCTATTACTATGTTGGCAGGGTATTAAAAATGTACTACAAAATTTAATATATTTCCATTGAAGTGGATATTTTGGTTTAAGAACGCATATTTGATACCCTTTTTTCGAACTATAGTTTATTTGGTTGCCAAACATATTCTTCGTTCTTAACTGCAAGGGTATAACGATTTCGGCTTGCCGGGGTCAACTTCCTCTCTTTTTGTATTATTATTATTTTCAATGGCTTTTGTTTTATTTTCCACTTGGCCACAATGCCTATTGTGTTGGCTACGTTGTTGTTGTCCCATTTAGGGCCCAAACAATTTACAATAAAAATATTTGTTATATTTTCAAATGCATTGAAGGCATTCCAACGAATTAGAAACAAAACAAACCGAAAACGAAACAAAAAAAGGGGGAGAAGAGCTGATAAAAGAGTCGCCTGTGCTTAATTTTTCTTTTGATTAATATCCGAGTGTGAAAATGGAAAGTGTGAAAGTTGCCAGAAGCCCCAGTCAATGCAGCAGCAGCCAGCCGGCAGCCAGAAGCCAGATGGCGACTAATTAGCTTTGATATATTAGATTCGAGCCTGGCCACGACAAATGGAACTTGAAATTCATCTAATTAGGCGATTTCCAGCGGAAAAATCAGCGAATTATTAGTTTGATTTAGGTTTTCATGGCACACCGGCTGCGTTGAAAACTCGAATTCGTTGCCCAGAGTCGTTGCTCATAAATATTTACGAACAGCAAATCGCAATCACAACAAGTGGCCAAGTGCAAACTAGTTTTAAGTAATTCCACCGGAGTTTTGTCGCTGGAAGAAAGGGGAAAGAGTGTTACTCGACTCTGAGTCGGACTCGGCCTCGACTAAGAGTGCAATTAGAATCGCAGGGGAGATGGCGGCAATGCGGCATAGGGCATTCCCGCACTTTGTCGACTACTCAAAAAAACCAGTCATCTGGCTGCGAAACTGCAAAAAATCGATTCTAGCTCGCAAGTGGTTTTCCAAATGCCACGCAAAGAATATTTTAGACTTGATGAACGTGCAACGTATACTACGCGATACTGGTTGCTGGCTCAGCAGCAACAGCAGCAGCGGCAACACCAACATTCACAGCAACGGCAAAAGCAGCAACAACTTTTGACCTAAATTTCAAGTTAAATGCATTTTAAATTCATTGAATCGATCTACAGCAGCAGCCACTGCAGCACTCGCTCTAACCAGCCCCAGTGTTTTTTCTTCTTTTTTTTCTACAATTTGAAATTAAAAATGTCGAACCAAAAATAGTAGAATTTCGATAAAAAATGTATACGCTAACAGAAAGAACTTTCTTGATTTTTTGTTCATAAATCATAGTGAAGAAGTTAAGCTATATTTATTTTGCAAAGGTATTTTTATTATTTTTTTTAATATTCTTACTTAAATATATATTTTTTTATTATTTGCGTGCGATCTTGTATAATCTATTAAAATGGGGTTTCTAATTTGTTAGAATTGTCAAGAAAAATTAAAAGGTCGCAAAGGTGACAGGTTGATACCACAAACCTCATCGCTGGTTAGCTATGATCGCTTTTCTAACAAGAGTATACAATGGAGGAGAAATAGAAAAAATAAAATAAATTATACAACTTGCAATTGCAATGTTGTGGTCGGGCCGCTGTTGCTGTTGTACGCGGTACGTTGGTGTTACTGCCGCTGGGGCCAACAGCAGTGTTGGCTGCCGACTGGAAATGCCGTCACCATCGGGCCAAGAGACATCGATTGGTAAGACGCGGAGGGATCGGGATCGGGCCGCAGACGAGCTCCTCCGAAAGTACGTCAGCGCGGCAGCATCGTCATCAGAGTTGGCTTGTTATTTAGTCGCTGCCTCTGCCTACCATCGTTGCCTTTGTTTGTCTTACCACTGTTGCTGTTGCTGTTGCTGCCGTTGCCGCTTCTGCTACTGCACACACAAATTGAGCAATTCCAGTCAACAACTCCTACTTCCAGTTGAAAAGTAGCCAAGCTGCAGCCGAAGAAAAACATTAAATAGAAAAAAAAAACAACGAACAAACCCACCAACCAACCGACCGTCGGACGAACAACAACAGCAGACCATTAGGCAATATCAAATACGGTCATAAGTCTTGGCAGCAGGTTCTTAGCTGAGTTTGGTAATTTATACTTGAATTTTCTTTTTCTGCCGCGATAAGTAGCACGCAGCTACCTCGATTGCTAAGACTGTGTCTTAAAATAGCGTTCACTAATGGATTTTAATGAACAACTTGGTTCCTTTTAAACAACAAATAACTTTGAGTATAAATATACAAAGTATACTTTATCATTCATGTTTTCTCAGGGATCCCTGTCTCATTTCAAGTTCATGGAGATTTTTCCAGCTTTTCCGTCTGAGTTGTCACTGCCTTGATGATGAATTTAGGTTGCTTTGACATTTGGCCAATTGACATTGGGACATGGCAACCACGTTCCCGGCGGCTTGGCATTGGCATTGCTAGAAGCCGGTTCAAGAAATGATCATCATCATCATCGTCAGCATAAAAATAAATTTCAATATTGTACCATTTAACGGTTCCCGAAGTGAAGCCGGCAGTCTCTCCGCTTCTGATGCAACTGCGAAATGTTCTTCCTGCCACAGAGACAGAAGATGACTCCGAATCCGAGTACGGCACTCATCACACATTTTTCTCCAGAGACTATTCGCCTTTTCTATATTTTTATTTTATTTCTTGTGGGTCTTGCAGAAGCAGACCGAGAACAGAGGTAAGTTCGCTGGGATATCAAATACAGAAATCAACTGTCATGTTGTATGCCAATGACGGAAGTCTTGCGAGAATTTGTTGGCTCCTTCTTGCGGTTCTGTTCGTGGTCGGGCTCGAAGCCTCGTTCTAGCGGTACTTGGCCAGCTCCATCTCTCCGTCTCCTTGGCTTAGCCACTCTCCGCCTGCCTCTAATCTAATCTAATCTTTATGGCCTCAGAGATTCCAAAATTAGTATGTGGTCGTAAATAACAGCGAAAGTATAGGTCCGATTCGGCCCACGTCTTGAAATTTGAATTCCTTCGCTGCCCGATGGTTTTAACACCCAAAAAGCAAAATAAGCTTGGTCTTTATGTAACTGGATGTCGATGTCGGGGCTTTATTGCATTTGGCTTAAGCCCAACTGCCATAAAAGTAGGGAAACCTCTGCAGCAGTTTCGTTTCATTACACATTGTGTTCCACTGACACACTAGCATTCGTAGGAGCGAAGCACAGCACTGGCTGCTCGACTCCTACCCATCTATGTACGTAAATGAATTGAGGCTTGAAGTACCATAAAGAAAAATACGACTCTCGAAATGCGGTGGAAAAGCATTTGAAATTCCGAGACAGAATGGGGGATGCCTTTGCTGACGACGAAGTAAAAATTCAACAGATGAATACATAATAGTAATTATTCGGTGCAATCTTTGGCTACATCGACTCGCCTGGTGATGAGAGTCAATAATACAAGCATACATCTTACAGGGTCCGTGGTGCCTTCCTGCGTTTAATAGATTAATTTTCGATGAAAAGGAATTTAATCAATTTAATATAATTTATTATTCAAATTCTTACAAGCTGCAACTTATTTTTAGTGAACTTAATCTAGTGCCAAGTAGTACAGGCCTGAGCGTTAGAGTAATAACGTTTGCGACGGCATGACCAAAATATGTTAAATAGCACAGAGACGGCGACGACGACGACAACCTCTTCTCCCTTGGCCAACATGGCGTATGCGCAATGCCATTTAAACGTTTTTACGCTGGCACTTAAAGAGACTTCTGCTGAATTCGGCTCGGTGACTTGTTCGTTCGTTTGTTTGTTTGTTTGTTTGTTGGGTTTCTCTGCCTTGGCAGTTATGTGACTAAGCGACGGAGGAGTGAGTGAAAGGGGGCGTAAAGGAAGCTGCATCGCCGACGCCAATGAGTGTCCCACTTTTTCGATTCTCGCTAATTGAGCCACTGATTTTCCAGTGAATGAAATGTGAAACCGGCCATAGACTGCATGTGCCTAGAGCAGTACATTGCTCTGCCATAAACAGTCAGACGGTAAACCGTTTTTGGGCCTCTGTGTTTTCATTCATAAAAATCAACGGACTGGCGGCGGGGCAAACTCTCTCCACCGTTTTCCGAACCAATTTTGTAATTACAACAACCGACGCGTCCGGATCGGCCCCAAAACCATATAAGTAACCCGCCTCTTTGGTTGTGCACACTCGCCAGGGTTGTGCCTCAAATAAAGTCATTTGTGCCAGTTTTTCTCCCAATGCACCGCACAATGAACGTTGGCTGTGGCCCAACGCAAAACGTACCATTTATCATAACCGAACTAACGTTTTCCTACGAATTTCTTTATCTCATTGCAGGTAAGCGCACACCACCGCAACGACTACATTAACGATAATGCCATTCACAATGCTAATCTATGTCGGTCAAAAAGAAAAAAGTAAAACACACGTAAGCTTCTAGATAATTAAAAGTCTCAGATAAAAAGTGGTATTTGGGCAGGGGCTTAAAAAATATTGTGAAAGTCACTAAAATCAAGTTAGAGGTCATTCGTTGGGTGCAACCAATTACATATTTTACTGTTTATTCAGTATACTAAACAGAGTTACTTGATTCTAAAGCACGGGATCGCACTGTAAGCAGTAAACTTCTTCTAGCTAAACCAAAGATAATATTTTAAAAGTTGCATAAGCAAAAATATGTTTGTCTAGTACGAACTTCAAAACATATTTCCGCCTTTAAAAGAATTGGGAGGCGTTACGTATCTTGTTCGTTGTATTGTCTTTGCTTAAATAAATCAGTAAAACCAGGGAAGTTTCCAGTAACATATACCAAAATACACTCTTCGTAATATCTAATTTTACAAAATATTTCTTGCACAAACTCAAAAGGAAAACTTGTCATGGTGCCACATTTTGCGTATCCCGGAACAGTGCGAAGCGTAAAACATTTCTTATTGAACTCAGACAATCGGGGGGAAAATGCAGTAGCAATAGCCAGCGCTGCAGACCAAACGGAAAACGAAAAGCCAAGATCAAACGAACTCGATCATGAATGACGGCGATCATGACGTGGCCCCATCAAGTTCACTTTCACTTAGTGTCAACAGCAGCAAGCGGCAAAGCAGCCGCTGACGATGACAATCATCGATCTTCATCGGGTTCGGGTTCGGGATCGAGTACTAGGGGTACTAAGTCTCCCCTGGCTTTTCCCCGGCTTTCCTTCGACGCGAAGGCCTAGCTAAATTTATGTTCAGAGGCAAAACTTGACTGCGGTCTGTCGAAGGTTCGTTGCCATTTGGCGGCGATCGACGATCAACGATCTCTGGCGCACACACAACCACAAGGCGCTTTTCCTCCTTCAGTGCATAATTTGGTTTCTTTTTTTATTTTTTAAATTAAAAACGAAAGTAGCTGTGAGTTGGTTTGTCTCATCGACTTTTTTGCTTGCGAAAATGTATGCAGTCGCGCAATTATTTCGTTTTTACCCGTCCTGCTAGTTTTCTCGCGAACCAAGGCGCCTGGTTGTGGGCCATTATTACGAGTATGTATTATATGTTTATTTATATTTAGTTTATCGGTATTCAAGCTTAGGGAATTAGGAAATATTGATAAGGCTAAGGTGTTATGGGATTGATTTCTTAATTATTTTATGGGAAGCTTTCAATCTAATGTTGTATAGTTTCTTATATTCTAGTTATGCAGAATACACTAGAATATAGAAAAGGGTATAAATGTAAAATAATTAATACCTATTTATTATTCATTTTAACTTATTTATTTTTTGTATAAAACAGTGAGTTTAGCAGGGAATGCACTCGTCGTCTTCGCTCGTTTCAGTTTTCCATCCAGCGTCGTTTTCCGCTTGGTCTTGCTCCGTATAAGCGCCCTGTGGCTCCCCTTGTTAAGTTACTCAATTGGCATCGAGTTGTTAACCTTTTTGGCTGCACCTTCTCCGATTTTCCCCACGCCGCGGCGTTCGATCTTGGATTGTATCGGTTTTTGCGAGAGTTTCGCATAAGGTCCCCCGAAGCGTTGACATTTAATGATGAATTTGACACACAAGGGCACGACATCGAATCGTTTGTTGTTGGTCATCTGTCAACCATCTCCTTTTTGCCCTTTCTCACTCTGAAGCCGGACAGATGATTAATTTGGTATGCATACCCGAAAACAATCAATCCAGGTGGTCTCAGGTCCCCCTCGTTGTGGGTTTTTCAGTTTTTCCCTTTTATGTTTACAGATTATCGTTGTGCAATATCATAAATAATGATGATTGCTGAGGTTTGGTAATATAACTAGCCGCAAGTGATGTGGGAAGTCTCGATTGTCCTGTGGATGATATTGCTGGCCATATTGCGACTTCTTGTACCGAAATGCAGACATTGCAAAATGGTAAAGGGATTTTCATTTAATTTTTAATAAGCTATGAAGCTAAGACTTCAAGATTAAATTTAAATATTTTAAATAAATATTAACCATATATTTATTCAGAAGCCATACTTGATAAATTGAAATTATCAAATCAATTTATTGAGTGCTTAAAGTAAAATGTAATTCCTTTTTTATTCGTAAGATATAATAAAGACTCCCTTCCCTTTTGTAATTTATTAAAAAGATTTCGGAAAAACTAAACTCCTTTTAATTATCTTTTTAAATCTTTAAATCTCAAATTGCTTGTTATTGAATACAAATTTATCAATTATTTAAAAATGACTTTTAGTTTACATATTGAACTTAACGAGATCGCAGTGCATTAACACTTTAACACTTTAAATGTGGCATTTTTTGGCCTACGAGCAAACCAGTTTTCCTGCACATAGGATGCATATGGCTATGATCGCACTGTGAACACTTGGCAAAACTTTCCATTTCATTTTTGCATTCTTTTCCCTTTCATTTCATTGGCCGCTCGCCACTCCCGGCCCCTGGCGTCTGCCACAGTCGGCAGCCAGAGTATTTTATGTATTTTTAAATGCATTTCTAAATGAATTGTAATACCGTCTGCGTCTTCGTCGGATTGGCATCATGGAGTCGAAGGCGCCCAGACACGACCTGTGCGAGCGAGTGTATGTGCGATGTCTATCGCCCAAAACTCGGAGCGGAGTCGAATGGAGTCTCGGGCTGGATCGCGGCAACTTGCAAACTCATGTGCGGCAATAAAAATAAAAAGGCAAAAAATACCCGTGCTCGTATAACAAAAAAGAAACAATCAAATGCAAACATATACGGCGCACAAGAAGCTAAAAACGTTGAAGGTGATTTTTACTTTTACTTACTTAAATCCGTTTGCACGATTTTCCACCATCGAACGTCGATTTCAAATGCCGCGCGCTTTCAAATGAAGAGCCAACGACCAGCGGCAGCGGCAGCGGCAGCTTCCACAGCCACGCAGCAGACTCTCGGATGCGAAAGATGATGAAGCCACCAATAAAAGCCGTCGTCCAGCACACCCTTCTTCACCTCTGCCCCCGTCGATTGAAAGTGAAATGTTGTCTTTAAACAATTGTTTTGTAATTTTTTATGGCTGCCAGTGCGTTGTTTTCCCCCTCAAGAAAATCAATTTCGAACAGATTTTCTATTGTAATTTCTCGTATATAAAAGCAGAGGAATTTGATGTGCGATCTTTGTGGATTCATTGCCGGAATGACTAGATTTTTATTCCATTTATATTATTTATTACTATATTACTTTATTACTTGTTATATTTGCCTTTTATGAGTTTTACCTGGGATTTTAATTAGCCCGGTCCGAGGCTGAGGTTTCTTTTTGAGCCATCATCATAGCGGCTTTAATTGTTATCATTTGGGCTTGTAATTTTGGTTTATAATTTGATTTTGCGGTTAGATTTATGATTGGCTTGGTTAAAAAATCAAGAGAAAATTACCAAAAATATCTATTTGACCAGGTTTAGAGTTAGGTAAAGGTTGTACAATAAATTTAATTAGTTTGTTTATACATATAAATGTTTTTAATAGCAAACTGCAGAATTTTGTTAAGCTTTATATCAAACAGTTTTCCCGCCTCAAAAGTAAAGACAAAACCAATTTTAACTTGACGGGAGCACCCATATTATCGATTACTGAACTTATTTATCTCATCCCAATGCCCTTTCTCCACTCCATAATGATGACTAATTACCGGGCCTAAACGATGTCACCCATGCAGGTGATCTCATCCAACCCGATGCGATCCGGTGCAGGCACAGCATGATGCACATGCAGTTCCCACAGCGGCCAACGAAAGTGAAACTGCTCGGCGATCGGAAAGAGAAAGAGCGAAGCCAGAAAACGAAATTTCCAATACTTGATGTTTTCTTAAATATTACACAATGGTCACGGCCCGTCCCAGTCAATATTATGTTATGTTAATAACTCGCGGGGCAACAAAGTAAGGCCCCAAACTTTCCCGCTCTAGCTGGGCGAGGGCAGGCGAAATTCTTGGCGTGCCCGGCAGAACTGGTCGGATGTGGGGATGCATTGCTTCGCCCCGAATCGGATTCGATCGCTGCCAGTGGTTCCGGATCGGGCCAGAAGACAGACATGCTGTCTGCCCCCCGGTTTCTCCTCCGTTCGCTGGGACCTATCTGTTTGGCCCTCGCTTCGATCCGCTTTGTATTTTTTTTTTTTGCGCTTCGTAAATGGAGCTTGAAGCGCGACCGAGCACCGCAGGCGACCGCCACACAGGGAACTTTTCAGCTTACTTCACAGTAAACAATATTTCTATATTATTTTAATTACTTTTTGACCCAACACACATATTGCTAATACTGATAAAATGAGTCAATAAAATATGTAACTCCCCATTTAGATCCAATTTTTATTCAAAAATTATAATACATTTTGTTTTACATTGAAGAAGTAAACTAATCATTTTCCTTAGTTTTCTTCCTTGAACTTTTTACTACCCTTACAAAATCAAATTAAAATGTTCAACTAAAGTCCGGTCCAATTTCTCTCAGTGCACTGTACCATTGGAAGATACAACAACAACAGCCAGAGCCATTCGGCATTCGCTTTCATTTCCAACTGCAGTTGCCTCTCAGCTGCTGGTCAGTCACACTTGCTACCCAATGCCATGGCGCACACCGTATTTTTCATGCCGTGCCATGCCATGCCATGCCGTGCCGTACACTTGCCACTCGGCGCCCCCCCTTCGCACCCTTTGCACTGCGCCACTGCTCCTTTGGCCGCTCGACGACGCGACGGTTCATCAGTGTGTTGCACTTGATGTTCAGCTCTCTGTTTCAGGTTCGCTTGCGCTGTGCAGTTTCGCTTTCGATTTCTTTCTTGCTTTCGGTTTTCGATACCCTTGAATACGTTTTCAGAGGTGTTTTGGATTTCTATAAATCAAGCTAGGTTGAGTAGCATGTATTGGCTAAATTGAAGTGTGGTGTTTGTAAAGATCATAAGATCTTAAATTTCCCAATTTCCCTGTTTAAACAAACTTATCTTTGTACTAATATGTGGAAAGATCATTCTGAATACAGATTGAAGGTTGACTGCAATTTCATTAGTTAAGATCACAGAGATATCTCCTTTTCAAGGCGTCATATACTCGCTTACAACCTTGCCTGTTTGTACTATTGCTTTGTACCGTCCAAAGCCCTTATGTCCAGTCAATCAACCAGTGCCTTAACTGATCGCAAACCACTTTCATCTGCCAGCACAGCTCTCGGGAGTGGGAGACTTAATAAGCGTGCGAAACTTATTAATCATATTTCACGTCGGGGTAAGGTACGACAGGGTATACTTATACATATGAATGACCAGAGATTAGCCGTCATTGGCTTAATCGCGGGCTGAGATCGGCAGCGGCCCTTTTGGGCAGCCACTTTCGTTTTTATTCGGAGTCGAAAGAGCTTCGATTCATCGCCAGCAAAGAAAGCTTTTCTCACAAATTAATTATGCTCTTCGGAAGCCTCCCCGTGGAATAACTGATACGAAAAATAAATTGTTTTCATTCACTGATAATAAGTCAAGTTAATCAAATTTTCTCACTAAAATTTCCCGAGATAAGCTTCAGATACCGGAGGCATTCTAACTATTATTATTACTTCTTAACGTGATGATTTTACTATAAAATGTTCATGTGCACAACCCTACAAATGAGATATGTAAAATATGTACTACAATTATGTTTAGGAAGTTATAAGCGATTTAGTCTTTGTAGAAAATGAAACGGAAACAAATTAATGAAATTTCTGTGAATTTTTAATATATAAGTAATGAATTTTCAATTGGATTTTAAAAACTAAAAACAAAAGTTATATAACGCTTTAAAATTCACAAATTTCTTATTATTATTGAGGGCTATTTGCTGCTATACTTCCTGACGAAAGTTCGCTGTCAGGAAAAGTCTTGATTAAGAAAATATAAGACAGTGCCAGCATTTTCAGCTTAATTTCCCTTATTGAATCATAAATTTAAGATTTGAAAAACAAACATCATTTGTTAGTTTTTGCAGAAATTAGTGATCAGAGATCGCAGACCGAAAATTGTTTATCGCAACCCTGGAAAACCTGTTGCCATTTGGATGGATGGTGGTGGCTAATGATGATTTAGTCTGTTGTTGTTATCGCTGCGGTTGAGGTTGAGGATGCTGGCTGTCCGCCGGTTATTGCCGCTTGCCTATTAAGCCGCAACTTAGAAACTCAAAGCGAAACAACAACTGCAGCGGCCAGATTGAAAATACACATGTATAAATAAACAAAAATAAATAAGCAAACAGCAGTGGGGCTGGGACTGGGACTGAGGCTGAAATTGAGTCAAAAGCCCAAGACATTCAACGAGATTCAAGAGGCCGGGGCTGCAAACAACTTTCCACTCCAACTTACAACTCGCAGTCGAAGTCGAAGCCGAAGCCGAAGCCAAAGCTGGTTTGTGACTCGACTTGACTTGACTTTGACTTGGACATGATCCACGTGTGCGTGAGTCTACTAGCTAAACACAGTGTTTGGTATACGTACGGATAAATACAGATGTGTGCACATACGTGATATGTGGAGGGGTTGCCACAAATTGTTTATTTGTCAATCGGTTTTTGGCTTATTAGCCACAGCGGCAGCAGCAAAAGTGAAATTTTCCACAGCTCCGACTAGGCAGCAAGCGGGGCTCAGAGCCAATTTATGGCCAGCGGTGCAATTCAGTTAATGGCCCAGCCGCTGCCAATAAATCAGCGCGCGGTGAGTGAAAAACGTGACTTTTGATTTGACATTTCACAGTCATAAGTATGCGACGACCCGTCGTCTCGCCTCTGGTTTGTTATCAAATTAAATCGAAAACAACCCGGTCTCATGCAATTTAAATTCATTTGGCTGCAGCCGGAGTTGGCTGAGCTGGGACTCGCCTTCATCTTCATCGAGCCTCTTGAATGTCATCTTAAATGTGGCTAAATGTCAAAATGCATCAGCCTCATCGCAGTCATCTTCGCCGCCGTTAATTGAGTCATTTGGATTGCCTCTTCCCTGCCCCCAGTCACTCCATCCAAGACTTTTCCCCCAATACTATTTAATTCTATAACTAACCGAATGCATTCTCTATTCGTATCTTGCACGCTTGCGCAACAGCGAACGAGTCTGACTGAACCAGTAAGTATGAGGCTGAGACTAAGTCTAGAGTAGCTTCTTTACTTGTGACTCTCATGTGTACTTTCGTTTGCATGACTTCATTATTGAGTGTTTTTTGTATTAAATGCTTACAACATGGCAGAAACTAGTATATATTCATTAGTTACACCAGCTTGATTTGAAACCATCATTAGTTAGTTAAATTTCAAAAGTTTTTGATAAATATTAACTTAAAGTGTGAAGTTTCATTTTTCCTTTTCTATATATTTAAAGAGAAACAGATTTCGTGAGAGAAGTCAAACTTTGCTTTATATTATCTACTTGTTCAGATTTAACATATTATTTATAGATATAAGGCTTTCCGGCTCGAAGGACCAACATTTAAGAAGGTCCAATGAAAGACATTTACACTGGTTGAGCTTTTGTTTTATATATAAAACACTACAAAATTCATGTATTACACACATTTTGCTCTTATTTTCAAAAATCCATATTTTAAAGTTACGAATGTATCGAATGTTTTAATCATTTTCCATTCAAATCACTGGGGAGCTGGTTGCCCAAAACAGAGTCTCTGGCTATGCCAGAGCGGGGCTCCCAGTGCCTGTCCACAATCTTTTGATTTGTCATTAGCATTCGTACTTGTGCTCAAGTTACTCACTCGCTGGGGATCTGGCGCGATCAATCAGTGGGGCTTTTGTTAGGGGTCGGCCCACATTTGCACGGCGCGCTTGGCTTCATTAGCCAGACCCCGGGGGCGTAGCCACGCCCTTGCCCCTCAACCGCTCACTCAAAATTCTGCACGCGCAGCTCCAAAGGCCCCCATTTAAGCCGAAAGTCTCCCCATTTGTGTTTTGTGTGTCAGCAGCGTCATGCGCGATGCATACATTTCCAGAATGTATGTGTCGTTCGGATTCGTTCTAAAAAAGTACCCTAAGAACAGAAGTTGGGTTGGGCTTCTGGAACAATTAAGCTGAGGCATGTTTGTGTACGAAATGCGATCTTAAGCTTAATCTGAAATCAGCACATAACTTTTATAAGCTGCCAGATCAGTAGTTAGCAGGGTTCAAGCCCTTGCCACATTAGCATATAGTTGCTTATGTTGAATCAATAGAACAACAAACGAAAATAACAATTCGCACAATTTGGAAGACAATTGTGACTCATTTAGTCACGATTTTTACAATTGTTTTTTCATTTCTGCAAAACGACAAAAAAAAAACAGAAAAACAGAAAACGAAAACAAGAATCAGACTGGCATTGATAATTTATGCTTGAATGTGTGCCTGTCCCCAGAGTGGGGCTTAGGCTACGTGGTCGGGTACTACGAGTAGCCAACGGGACTCTGGAGATCGGCTCTGCCGCCAAATGGTGTTTTGTAATGTGACAAAAGTAGATCGCAATTCGGCGATCGTGTGAGCCCGATCGCCAACGGGTCGTTAGAAGGTGCTACCACTGAGGCTGAGCCCATTTCTGTCACTTAACTCCTCGGACCCATTGAAATTTATGTGGAAAACGTGTCGACTGACTTAACCTGATGAAAGCCTGACAGCTGCTGCTGCAGACTGCAGACTGCAGAAGGCAAACTGCAACTGCAACAGCGAAGGCTGCTACTGTTGCAACTTGCAAGTCTCTCACTCATTCTCTCTGCCCCAGCTATTTGAATACAAACGTGCGACTTTTCACATAAATCAATGCTAATGGCGCATTTAAACGACCCACCGCCGACAACAACAACCACTGAAATCGCAGAGAATATCATAAAATGAAAAAAACGAAGGAAAATACACAAACCAGATAAATAAAATTAGCCAGCGTAATTGCAAACCAGACAGCCGGAGACCCCAAAAAGAAAAGAAACAAAAATGGAATATATAGAGTACAGTGGCCCGATCAGGCCTCCGTGTGGAAGGGAAGCGGGCGGAGGAGGAGGTGTTTCTTTCGGCCAACTTTGTTAACTTGCTGGATAGTCTGGCACCGAGCCGAGTGAGTGGCCGGGAACTACCGTATTACACATTTCTAGCCTTACTCTTTGTGATTTTATTGTTTTGTATACATTTGGTGGTGTCAGCTTACAAGACATGATCGGGGTCGTTCGGGATCAGGAAATCGGACGGCATCCCGGGCAATTCCAGAGGGTGGTAAGGTCGCTGACACAAGGTGGCTTAATTGAGGGTTCATTGTAAGCATTTGGGAAATCATCTTTAATATTATTATTTATTTATTCATATTTTATCTTGTAGATAAATTCCTGATCACAAGTATTACCAAATTTAATAGACTTACGTATTAATTACACATAATA